>PVJN01001039.1:0-92864 GCA_004026805.1 Lasiurus borealis | reverse complement strand
ATCAGTTTATGTTGTTCATTATATTCCACAAATTAGTGAGATCATGTGATATTTGTCTTTCTCGAACTGGTTTATTTCACTTAACATAATGCTCTCCATGTCCATCCATGCTGTTACCAATGGTAAGAGTTCCTTCTTTTTATAGCAACATAGTATTCCATTGTGTAGATGTACCACCGATTTTTAATCCACTCATCTGCTGATGGGCGCATTGGCTGTTTCCAAGTCATAGCTATTGTAAATTGTGCTGCTATGAACATAGAGGTGCATATATTCTTTTGGATTGGTTTTCTAGTTTCTTAGGATTATTCCTATTAGTGGGATTACTGGGTCAAATGGGAGTTTCATTTTTAAAATTTCGAGGAAATTCCATAGTTTTCCACAGTGACTGCACCAGTTTGCATTCCCACCAGAAGTGAATAAGGGTTCCTTTTTCTCTACATATCCTTGCCAGCACTTGCTGTTTGTTAATGATAACTATTCTGATAGGTGTGAGATGGTATCTCATTGTCATTTTGATTTGCATCCCTCAGATGATTAGTGATCTTGAGCAGGTTTTCATATGTCTCTTGGCCTTCTACCAGGTATATGCTCTCTTTCAAAAAGTGTCTATTTAGGTCCTTTGCCCATCTTTTGATTGGATTATCTTCCAAAATTTGAGTTCCCTGTAAATTTTGGAGATTAAACCCTTATCAGAGATAACATTGGCAAATATATTCTCCCATGCAGTGGGCTTTCTTGTTGTTTTGTTGATGGTTTCTTTTGCTGTGCAGAAGCTTTTTATTTTGATGTAGTCCCATTTGTTTATTTTCTCCTCAGTTTCCATTGTCCTAGGAGCTATATCGGTAAATATATTGCTACGATATATGTCTGATATTTTGTTGCCTGTGAATTCCACTAAGATTTTTGTGGTTTTCCATATTATGTTTAAGTCCTTTATCTATTTTAAGTTTTTTTTTTGTTGTTTATGGGGTAAGATGATGATCTAGTTTCACCTTTTTGCATGTGTCTATCCAATTTTCCGAACACCATTTATTGAAGAGACTGCTTTGACTCCACTGTATGCTTTTGCCTCCTTTGTCAAATATTAATTGAGCATAATGGCTTGGGTTGATTTCTGGGTTCTCTGTTCTGTTCCATTGGTCTATATGTCTGTTCTTGTGGCAGGCAGTTTTGAGAACAGTGGCTTTATATTATAACTTAATATTGAGATCCTTCCTACTTTTTCTACTTTCTCAGGATTGCTGTGGAAGACTTCTTTTGAAAAGCATGTTCTAAATACCATTTGGCTTTCAATGGGTTAAGCACATCCTTTAGCAACCATGTCCACCTCTCTCGTTGCTAACAGTATTTACACTACCACCTCATAGCACAGCCCATTGTAAATAAGAAACAAAAATGGGCACAGAAGTTGTATAGTGGAACTCAGAAAGAATTCATCTGAATAATCCCAAACATACTTACATGGACATGGTAGGGTTATTGTCTAAATATATTGTACTGTATAGGACTTAGACCCCTGAACACATGTACATATTCCTCATATCCCATGGACCTATTTTTGGATACTGAGCCATACTGCTCTGCTCTTAAGCTCATAGGGAAGACAGGGTCTTGGAGGCAATGGGACAGGGACTAGGAAAATAAATATTCACAGGTATTAATGAATTTAGTCATGCTGTGGAGCCATAACTATGACAGAGCCAGCAGTGGTCTAAATCCACATAGTTTAAATCAATGCCAAAAGCTGAGCCCAGACACAGAGAAGTCAGAAGTCTCAGCACCAGGGGCCTGAAATGGAACCCACTCTGAGACAGTGGCTTCCTCAGTGCAGCTGCCTTTCATTCATTTCTTGCTGGTGAGCTCTAGTTATGTGCCATGCAGGCCCGGGCGGACATGTGGGTGATGATGCTTGAAAACATCTGGTGAGAGGTGAATGGGAGGACAGGGGACTGTTGCTGACACATATTCCAAGCCATGTGTTCAGCACCATTGGAACTGAATTTTATAGTATTTAGCTATAAATAAAATACTCATCACCATGGCAGTAGCATGGATAACACAGGTCAAGCTTTGTGAGATTTTTTAAAATGGAAATATACCCCTCCCCTCCACTACCATTTTTGATTAAGCAACATGCCTTTTGGTAAATTGAGGACCCAGAAATAACAGTGCATGGAAGCAGTTTTTGAAATTCTCATAAGCACACTGAGAGTTGCTTATGGGGCTATGAATAATTCATCAAGGAGGAAATGGGACATGACTATGAAAAGTTTTATCTTTTCCAAAGAGTTTTATCTTTTCTAAAGATGGTTGCAAAAAAATCGGTAGTGCTATTTGGGGTAAGAGTAATGTATAGGCAAAAAGAGTACTCTGTTTACTCACAAAAAAAAAAAAAAAATGTGACTTTGCGTGGTCACTACACAATTAAATATACAGATGATATATTATAGAATTGTGTATGTGAAACCAATCTAATATTATTAAGCAATGCCACCTTAATAGAATAAAAGAAAAACATTTATTGTGAACCTGCAATGGTCAAGCATCCCTGCTCATTGTAGAGGATACAACAGTAAAGAGATTGACAAGCTTGGTTCTGAATTTGTAAAGGTTGCATTTTGGCGTGGCAAGTGGATATTACATGCGAAAACAAAAAAATAAAATGGAAAGTATCTTTTGCTTAGAGAAATAGGGGGACATTATGAAGTTGAGGAGGCCAGCAGAGTCCATATTTTGAAGGGGTTGGGAGCTATGTTAAGTAATTTTTAATGTTGTATTAGTGTAAGGATTTATTACTAAAAGAGTCTAAACAGAGGCAGAATATGTGATCTCGATTTTTATATGATCCAGTGTCTGTTCATAAAAAATGCATCGGAGGAGGCCACAGTGGAGCAAGGTCTCCAGAGAATCACCCTAGGTTGAGGATGGTGATTGTGTGGGAGCAGTGATGATGGAGAAAAAGTGAGATGCATTTAAATAGGTAACACTCACAGATAGATTGAATATAGTGGAGTAAACTAAAAAGATGTGTCAAGGATGAACACAACATTTCTGGCTTTGGTAACTGTGTGGTTGATGGTTTCACTTTGAAGAGGGGACATTCAAGCATTCTATTTGAGATATCTGTGAAATATTTAAGTGAAGACAAGTAGTAGGAGGTTGGACATATGAATCTCAAGTTCAAAGGAGAAGTCCACACCAGAGATATAAATTTGGGGGTTATCAAGATATAAGTGACATTTGAAGTCATAAAAATGGTTGTGATCATCAAGAAATAATAATATGGGCTTAGTCCAAATCCTGGGAACTATTGAAGATTTGAGTTTGGGTGGAGATGGAGGAACCAACAAAGGAGATTGATAAATGGTGCCCAGTGATATAGAAGGTGCCTTTGATGAGAAGGCAAAAGCCTAGGAAAGGGTTTTAATGGAGTTATTTCTGTCCCATGCTTCCAAAAAACATTAGGGGATCAGAAATGTATCTATTTGATTTGACAAAAGGTCTATTGTTGGGGATTTTGTCTAAGAACAGTTTCCTTGGGAGTGGTTGGGGCAGAAATAAAAATAAGATTGTGGAGAAGCACATGCAGGCAACTCTTTGAGGAGATTTAAAGAATAACAGAAAAATGGATTGGTGGCAGAGGACAGATCAGGGAACAGGTGCAGTTTGTTTTGTTTGATTGTATAAACATACGTTCATTTTTTAAGCTGAGAGGTATCAGAGCATGTACAACCATGGATGGGAAAGATATGATAGAAGAGATATTTGTGATGTCCAAGAAATGGGATCCTTTAGGGGTAAGTGGAATGCATCTAGACGGCAAGTAGAAAAACTGCCCATTGGTGGGGGCCATTCATTTTTTCTTAACACAAAATGAAAGATAGGTGTCAGACAGAGTGTCAATTTGATGGCGGAAAGATGAGAGTATTTCTATATGAGGCAATTTGTTTTATCTGTGGAAGAGGAAGTGGAGTCATCAGTTGAGAGATACTGGGTAGACAATCTGCAAGAGGAGAAGTTTTGACTAGTCTTCTCAGAGGTGAGGAAGACAGGCTAAAGGAATGTGTAGGAATGTCCATTTGATGCTTCCTAAAACTGGTTGTGGGAATTTGATTATTTTTGAAACTTTCAATTGATTGTGTGAAGGCAAAGAAGAGTGGAAAATTGATTTCATAAGTTTTAGGACTTTGCCTAAACAAGTATATAGAGGAACAGATGGCCATGAGGGCAGGGGGTGGTGGTGGAGGTTAAGGAATGATTGAAAAGAAGACATGGATGAGTATATCCCAGTATAACTGAGCCATAAGAAAAGATGAAATACTGCCATTTGCAACAACATGAATGAATTTTTAGAATATTGGGCTAAGCAAAATAAGTCAGATAGGAAAAGTCAAGAACCTTATGATTTCATAGGTGGGATATAGAACTAAAAGGAACAAATGAACAGACAAGAAAAACAAAATCTCATAGATCCAGACAAAAACGGTTTCTGGAGGGAATATAGGGGTTTGGAGGTAGTGAAGGGTAAATGGGTTAAATATAGGGTGTCACCCCAAAATGAATATATACATTGAATAATTTTAAAGGCAGTGTTTATTAGTAAAATACATTTTATTTTCAAAATTGAGCTATTAAAGTGTGTATATTTGTTTGGGACGACCTGTATATGGTGACAGAAGAATATTAGACTTTGGATGGTGGCACACAATGCAATATACAGATGGTGTATCATAGAATTGCATCCTTGAATCTTACATAATTTAATTAATCAAGTCACCCCAATAAATTTAATAAAAAAAGAAATACAGATTTAAGCTACACAGAGCAAGTGAAGAGAGGGGAGAGGCTAATGCACAGTGAGAACATGGATAGTAGATTAAGGATTGGCAGCCTCCATGAGGTAGAAGGATGTGGCGGAAGTAAGCAATGCAAGTGAGCTGAAAACAGGAGAGTGGTTTGAATTGAATACAAAAGGCTTGAAATGAAATAGTTGGAGGTAGTATGATTTCTGTTGATGAGGAGGTCCAGGTATGATTAATGGTGTGAATGGCTGAAGTGGATTGAGGGAAAAGAGTTGAAGGTACAGAGGTCAAGAAACAAGAGTCCAGGAGGCTCTTTCATTTGTAGTGTTTTGAGCATTTCTCAAACTGTGCTTTATGTTGTATTGGAGATGTATAAGGGACTGTTTTATAAAGAAGTGTTTGTTTGTTTGTTTAAAAACATTTGGTAAATACCATATGTTTTTCTATAACTCTTCTTCCCCAGGGACAGACAGAAGTAAAAGACTCCAGGAAGTTCTGGTAGAAAGATACTTGCAATTAAATTAATTACCTTTAATTAAATTAATTACTTTTAATTCTATTTTGTCACTTTTTTCCTGACCACATCTTCATTTCTTACTTTTTGCAAGACTTTCTTAACTATTCTCACCATTTTATTTTTCTACACCTAAATGGTCACACTTCAGTAATAATTCTGTGTGGACTTGAATTTAATTGAATTACACATATAATTAAATTTTAGAATAATTGCCTTTTGAACATTATTCAGTTTTATTCCAAATTCTGTTGCATTTATTCAGGTACTCTTGAGTTTCTAGGTTAAGTTTTATAGCACCCCTTGCCCCGAAACATATGTCCTGCCTTAATATTCTTCTTAATGTTATTTCTCATTATCTTTTGTTATGTTGTTAATATGGTGATTATCTTTTTCTATTATATTTTTTTACCATTTTATTGCTGGTGTTTAAGCATGCTATTGATTTTGGTATATTCACTTTGTATCTGTCTTTATCACTGAACTTTTTTATTAGTGTTCAAGTCATTTTAATTGATTGTCTAAGGCTGTGTTTCTTAAATTTCAGTAAGGTCTGGACCAGTTTTTAAAGGAAAAATATATTTTGAACAACTTGTGATGATTTAAATTATTTTTGAGGATAATTAGAATAATAGTTCTAAAACAGAAATACCTATACCTAAAAATGTACTTTTTTACTGTGGTAACTCTTAATCATAAATTACAAAAGTAACAAATGTCAAACTAACAGCATTCATTGTACATTATTATAAAATACCTTACTGCATTCAAAAGTGAGATGTGACAACATCCTGATTGCCTTACCCCGGGGTTGTTGGGTTTATCATGCCTCAGACATAAAGTTCATTGTGAAGGCTCATTCTCTCCTCAGTTTTCATTCTTCCCATCACCTGATGAAAAGGCAAAATGTATATGTTATGCTGACTTTGTTCTTTTCTTATGGGGACTCAAAAATTAAAACAGTAGTACTTGGGGATAATTGTGATCAAAGCATGTGACTGTCCTATCTAATAAAAGAGTAATATGCAAATTGACCATCATTCAAGACACAAGATGGCCGCCACCATGTGGTCAAAGATGGCTGCCCCAAGATCATTGGCAGGATAGGGCAGTTGTGGATAATTGGAGGTGACAAGTCAGCAGAGGAGGGCAGTTGGGGGAGACCACGCCAGTAAGGGAGGGCAATTGAGGGGACCCAGGCCTGTAAAGGAGGGCAGTTGGGGGGACCAGGCCTGCAGAGAAGGGCAGTTGGGAGGGACCAGGTCAGCAGGGGAGGACAGTTGGGGGGAACAGGATTTCAGGGGAGGACAGTTGAGGGGGCAGGCATGCAAGGGAGAGCACTTGGAGGGTCCAGGCCTGTAGGGGAGGGAAGTTGAGGGGGCGGACCAGGCCTACATTGAAGAGTCGTTGTTGGTGATCAGGCTAGCATGGAGGGCAGTTAGGGATGACTGGGCCAGTAGAGGAGGGCAGTTGGGGGAGACTAGACCAGCAGGAGAAGACAGTTGTGGGAGGACCAGGCCTATAGGGGAGGGCATTTGAGGGGGGCAGGCCTGAAGGGGAGGGCAGTTAGGGATGACCAGGCCAGCAGAGAAGGGAAGCTAGGGGCAATCAGGCTGGCCAGAGAGCAGTTAGGCATAGATCAGGATGGTAGTAGAGTGGTTAGGGAGTGATCAGGCTGGCAGACAGAAGCGGTTAGGGGCAATCAGGCAGAGGCAGGAGAGTGGTTTAAAGCCCAGTGGTATTGGGCCTAAATGGGAAGTCAGACATCCCTCACAGGGTCCCAGATTGGAGATGGTGCAGGCTGGGCTGAGGGACAACCTCCACTCCCCCCTGCACTAATTTCGTGCACTAGGCCTCTAGTTCACAGTTATAATAATCTATGTCCTGTATGCCAAATCCAGCTTTATCCATTCACCCACTGTAGATTTTTAAAAGTATATATTTTTAAAAATATATATATTTCAGATGATCAGAATATATATTTCAGATGATCAGAGATATAAAAATATAAATACAGAACCACTATTGAGAATTGGAGTTTCCTGAGAATGTACCTAGGCACCTTTAGGGTTCTGTGAACCCAACTGACTTTGGGAAATCTAAGTAAAATAAAACAAAGCACCCTATGTATTTCATGTTTTATGCAAAATGTTACCAATTATATCTTTTTCCTTTCAGTTGATAGTTGTAAGTTTACTGGCCCATGGTAATTAATGTTTAAAAAAATAAAAGTGAAAATAAAAAGAGAGTAGACATCTTATTTTTGAAATTTGGTAGATTTTAATGGGAATTCCCCTAGTATTTCACAATAATCTCTTGTCAGATTTTATCACATTTATTTCAGGCACTTATTATTTGATCCTATTGGTTATTAATAGATGAATTCAAGGTCTCATATAGTATATTAATAGGTTTTCTAATAGTAAGCCATTCTTGCATTACTAAATGCATATTATTTTAATAGTTGTAATAATTTAACATTTCAGGTTTAACATTTCTAAATTTCTAAAATAACTCTAGTAGTGCATAACTGTACTTTAATAAAATTAGCTTTTATCTTGGAACTGTTTTTCTAATTCTCAGTGTTGTCATAGAAAGGTTTATTAATAAATAAAATGCATTAGGGAGAGAGTTTAGCCAGATGCTGAGGGCTGATTTAGGTTGCAGCACAGTTCAAGGTTGCTTTATTTGGTGTGTCAACCAAAACAGTTAACATGTAGTCTAAAGGTTATACTACAGCTGAGAGTAGAAGTGAGTGAATATAGTCCCCAGTCCCTCTCTAGTTCTCTCTCTCACTGTCTAAGGCTTGCTCTATCATACTTAGGTTCTTCTGTGTTCTGTTTTTTGCCTTTTCATCAGCCCTCGCACAGGTCTGACTGTGGCTCATCAGGAAACATCTACTCCTCCTCCCCACTCCTTCACATAGCATAGCGGTTATCGATAACTTTGAAGTCTCAAACATTTTTTCTGGTGAAAGTAGGTCTGACAGCTTTTATGAAAATCACTATTGGATGCCTTTACATTTTTTACGTGCTGTTTGATCTAGTTTAGTTTATATTTCTGAATCAATCTGTGCTTATGTGTTTTCCCGAAAGCAGTCTATTTCTTTAAAATGTTTATATTCGTTAATAAAAATGTCAAAACATTTCTAAATATTTTTGAATATTTGGAGCACAGAATTCTCAGTAGAATCACCAACACCACCAACAAAAAAACCACACAGGCCGAGACCAGTTTGGCTCAGTGGATAGAGCGTCGGCCTGCGGACTGAAAGGTCCTGGGTTCGATTCCTGTCGGGGGCATGTACCTTGCTTGCGGGTACATCTTCAGTGTGGGGTGTGCAGGAGGCAGCTGATCAATGTCTCTCTCTCATCAATGTTTCTGACTTTCTATCCCTCTCCCTTCCTCTCTGTAAAAAATCAATAAAATATATTTAAAAAAAAAAAACACAACACACAGGATGCCTACTATAATTTTTTTAAAACATTAGCTGCCATCAGGAAGTTCTGCTGGTAACTAACATAGAGAACAACTGAAAATTCCAAAGTTATTCCCAGACATTCAGGTCGTTAGTTAGATTCTCATGTGCATGCCTAACTATGAAGGTTTGTGCCTCATCCAGTCTGTAACCTCCCTTGCCTCTTTAGTCCTCTCTTGGACAACAGCACTGCACTCTCCAACTCTGCTCCTCTCCCTTCAGGGAAAGAAGTTTTTGTTTTGTTTTGTTTTTACACTTACTTGTTGTTTTTAACTTTTAAAATTTATGTTCTGGCTCCTGCAACTTTGAATTGACGTTTCAATGTTGTGACCAAACATATTTCTCGCTTTTTCTGTGCTATACCAACCATAGGACACAATCATAGGGAGTTTAACATTGTTTACCAACTACTTTAAAAAATATATATATTTTATTGATTTTTTACAGAGAGGAAGGGAGAGAGATAGAAAGTCAGAAACATTGATGAGAGAGAGACATCGATCAGCCGCCTCCTGCACGCCCCACTGGAGAAGATGTGCCCACAAGCAAGGTACATGCCCCCAACTGGAATCGAACCCAAGACCTTTCAGTCCACAAGCCAAGGCTCTATCCACTGAGCCAAACCGGTCTCAGCATTTACCAACTACTTTTAATTCCTTGGGATTCTTCCCATTTTATGAACTTCTAGAATGTCATGTTTCTGATGGCTTCTTGTCATTTTCCTTGCCTGCCACCACCCTGTTGGGTGGTAGAAACTTCCTCAACCACTGCCTATATGCCAAGACAGTGCTCCTGGAAGTGTCTTTGATACAGTTCCCCCGAAAGCACAGAGATTGGTATGCAGGGGTTTTATTGGGGAGTGCTCCCAGGATCAATGCCTGTGAAGAAGGGAAGGAAGTGGGATGGGAAAAGGAAGAAGTTGAATTGATATGCAGTTGCAGGAAAAGCCTCTGCCAATTCCATGGGCAGCTCTGGGGTTGGATGTCCTACAGGTGATTAACAGGATTGTATCAAGTGGGCAGGGCAGGACCAGTCACTGGATGTGACCTTAAGCAATGTCGTGAAGGAGCCTTGACCTTCCTAGAGAGAGACTCCACTCCCAACACTCTTAGAATGAGGCATAAGTGTTCAGTCCTGGGGAGGGACTGGGCAGTGTTGCCCCTATAGGCATTACAGGAAGTCTCACTGTTACTGTTCCCAACACTCCTTTTTGTTGATGAAACTTCTGACCAGCCATTTCTTCCTAAGATGTTTTCAGATTTTATCCCTATGCTATCCCTTACCCCGCTCCCCCAATGGCTTCATTTGGCTTTTAGGTGATGCCAGAAATGAGCGACTTGAAGTGTTCATGATTCAAACATAAATCACATTCCCTTAAGATCTGAGTTAGGGAGTGTTTGATTAAAATGTCTAGTGTTGCAAATAAATGCATTCTTTGCTAACGAGAGCCACTGCCATGGGCCATCTTTGGAGTTTCAACTGTTTTGAAGTACTGACTCAATCAATTTTTTAAGTAACAAAACAGCTTGAAACTTTCTGTCATATAATAAAAATATGTATAATTTCTTCTGTTTCTTTAGGTCAAGGGATAAATTAAGACAGTGATTTTCAATCTTCTTCATCTCATGGCACATATAAACTAATTACTAAAATTCTGCAGTATACCAAATTTTTTTTTTTGCCCATCTGACCAAAAAATAGGTGTAATTTTGATTCATGTATATCAGGTGGCTATTGTTGTGTTGGCTGTTGTCATTTTTTTAAAATTTGACAGTTTAAGAGAAAAGAGTTGAGTGGTCCTGACTACATAGTCATGCTTTAGAAAGTCTTGTAGCACACTGGTTGAAAATTGCTGGCCAGGATCATCCCACTCAGATCACTGGAAATTAATGTCAGGTGGGGCAATGGGGTGAGTTAGCTGAGTATCTGCCCTTCTCCAATGCCTTGGGATTGCTCACATGGTGGTGCTTTCAGAGTTCATAAGAGCAGCAAGAGAAAGCAAGCCCCAACACACAAGCACTTGTTATGTGTCCATTTTTGTGATGGTTGCTATGATCCTATTAGTTAAAGCAAGTCACATGGCCCAGATTAGAATTCTAGTCTAATAGGGGACTACCCAAAGGCCTGGTGATATGGAGGAGAATTATTAGGGGATTAAGGGCATTTTTGCCAACAATCTACTACAGGTACTATCCTCAGAGGATGAGAGAGACCTCTTCCTTCTTTGTTCAATTATCTGGAGTTTCGATGTCCTGGAGCAAATTACAAGGCCCTGAGACCCCTCCCTGTTTTTTCCTTGTGCCAACAAATAACCTGGTCTCCAAGGTGGTTCTGCACATTATATATGGTTTCTTGTAGAACTCTTACCTACTCAACTTGATCTTCTCATTCTCCAATTAGGAAAATGTGAGCTATCAGGAAATGCGGAATTAATAAATGGATGAAGAGAATGAGTGAATGAAGGACATTACTGATAGATAGCAGTACTTGTTTTTATTTTTAAAATTTTTATTTTTTTAAATATATTTTTTAATTGATTTCAGAGAGCGAGAAGGGGAGAGAGATAGGAACATCAATGATGAGAGTGAATCATTGATTGACTGCTCACCTCCCTCCTGGCACATACCACAAGGGATCAAACCCGCAACCTGAGCATGTGCCCTGACAGGGAATTGAACCATGACCTTCAAATTCATAGGTCAGCTCTCAACCACTGAGTCACACCAGCTGGGCTGCAAGTACTTTTTGTTGTTTGTTTGTTTTAAGAAAAGCATACAGTCCTTATTCTTGCCCTTTGGGTATGTTTCCACTGGTTTAAAAATGTCAGTATTCTGATAATAGAAAGTAGGGAAGGGAGGAGAGAGGTTAGTAGGAAAAAAGGGAGGGATTTTTGCATAACTTTAGGAGCACTATTCACATGGAATATAGGAGTATACTGGGAATGGTGCCCTCTGAAGGTGGGCTGTGTGGGTGGGCCAGGACCACACTGTAACTCTATGGTGGGCTCTTTATCCTATTCCCTAATTTCTTCATTGTCTTTTCCACACTGAAGTGAACTGTGTTTAAGCTCTCTAAGCTGCATCTTCAGGCTATAACTATAAATACCATGCTTCCTAAGTGTTTTCCTGCTAAGGCATCAGATGAGGGAAACCGATTAGGGCTGGATATCTACTCACTGGCATCGCTTCAGGCCTCCCCTGCAGCGTGGTGGTCTCAGAACATACAGATCCATCCCAACAAATATCTCAGCTCTGTGTTGCTGCGTATGAGCTAAGTCTTTTAAAAACCCACACAGCTCTGTAGTTCATGGCAGCTCTTCATTGCAGGCCTGAACCTGATGCATTAAAATTTAAATGGAAAAAAAGGTATATGTTGATGCAATGTTAGTTTGACAACTGATGCCACAAGCAAACACAGATGTTGATGTCAGCCACTGGTGCTGGCTCTGTTGCATTTTATATACTTTCAGAGCCAATGAATAAAAATAATATATCTCTCATCTTTGTCCGCAGTATTGTTAACTTGCCCCACCCTCTTCCATCACCGGATAATGTTTGGTTTTATTTAGCCTTGCTGTATCAGTGATAGATGGGGAAATGAGAAGATCTGCAAATTTTTATTTTTATTTTTTTCCAGCTTGCTTCCGTCTCTCTTCTGTATACTAATAATTTTAATTAGATTCTTGGAAGTGACTATCTGAATAGAGATTACATAAAACTCATAAATTATATAGATGTAAGTTTTGAGACAGTCTGTTTTAAATTGGCTTTTTCTTAGGAAGTTGATTTAATAAGATGTCATGTGAATGTTAGATAGCACAGACTCTGAAAGGACTACCCAAATTAAAATGTGCAGTGTTATCTGGCTCTGACCAGAGGAATTATTCCTGAACCTGCCGTCACACATTAGTATGTACACCGACACCCTGATCAGCTTATGCAGCTCGGCTTAGGGTCAACAAGAGTCTCTTTCTGGCACAAACAATTTTTTAAAGTTTTCTATAATGATTGTTGTTTCCTGTAGCTGGGACTGGGAAGTACCAGGGTGACCTCAGCATCTGTCAACTTTTATGGGACTTAGTTTTCTCATCTATTTAGTGTGGGGGTAGGAGTCTGGGACACTGAGATACCATGTGACTTTGTCATTCTATGAGCCTCAGGTCTATTCTAGCCGACAAGTGGCCAGGTCTCTGTAGACTTAGGGTTCAGGGGGTTACTCCTAAAGAGCTCAGCCATCCTGGTTCCCAGGGCTGTCACTGCTGCTGAGGGTCAGGTCCTGTTGATGAAAAGAGGTCTCAGTGACAAGAGTCTCTAGGAGGAGCTTCTTTCACTTTCTGGACTCTGTACCCAATGAGATCCAGTGGTGGCATTTTATTAGAGGCCATTGGAACAGGGACCATTGGAGTAATGGTCAGGCTTTGGAAGCTTTCCCTAATTGTTTGGCAGACTTGCTTTTCTTTGTATTGCTTTGTGTGTTGCATTTTTTGGTGTGGTTACAATGGGTTTCCTTTGGGCTACAGGGTGCCTTACTTGAGTGAATGCATGTCTCCCATAAACCAGGCTCTTGTCAAAATCAATTGCTGTTTATGTGAAATGTAAACAATAGGAATACCAACAGCAATAAAATACTTGATGTGGCTTTTTTGTCCCTATGATCTGTCTATTTTGTAAGTACTTTTTATATCTCTTTCAAGATATTATTTCTATCCCTGATTTTAAAAGTACACGCATTCATTGGTATCCACAGGGGATTAGGTTCCAGAATCTCCTGTGATACCAAAATCCACAGATGCTTATATAAAAGGGTGTGCTCATAACCTACACATATCCTCCTGTCATTTCTATATTACTTATAATACCTAATAATGTGAATGCTTTGTGAACAGTTGTTATAATGTATAGTTTAGGGAATAATGACAAGAAACTAGAATCTCTACATGTTTAATACAGACTTAGTTTCTAGGCTTAGCTACAAAGTACACATTAGCAACTATGCACCATTAAAAAAGATAACTATGCTTTGTGGTTGGTTGAATCCATGGATATGGAACACAGGGATACAGAGGTTGGACTAGAGTACATTTTCATTTCACAAAACTTGAAATATACAAAAATCTCAAAAGACAAAATAAACCTTCCATAATCCTGTTACCTAAAGATAAACCTTACTTAACATTTTGATATGCACTTCTCAAATTTCTGCCTCCCTGTCTTTGTATTTCTTTTTTTATATGTTTTTATTTCTTTCTCTTTTTAATGTGAATACTTTCATTTACTATGTGGTGAAATACTTTTCTATTCAACCTTAAATATTCAAGACCATAAGTTTAAATGACTTCTTGCATTATTCCTTCTGTGTATTATAATTCTCTAAGGCTTACTATCTTATCTAATAAAGAGGTAATTTATAAATTGACCATCAATCCAACACACAAGTTGGCTGCCCCTATGTGGACACAAAATGACCACCATAGGATGGCCAGCAGGGAAGGGCAGTTGGGGGCAATCGGGCTGGCAGGGGAGCAGTTAAGTATTGATAAGGCTGGCAGGGGAGTGGTTAGGAGGTGATCAGGCTGGCAGGCAGAAGCGGTTAGGGGCAATCAGGCAGGCAGGCAAGTGAGCGGTTGGGAGCCAGCAGTCCTGGATTGTGAGAGGGTAGTCAGACATCCCTTGAGGGGTCCCAGATTGGAGAGGGTGCAAGCTGGGCTGAGGGACACATACCCCTGTGCACAAATTTTGTGCACCAGACCTCTAGTTTTTAAAATAATTGTTGTGTTGACTACATATATATTTTTATAAATATCTCTATTTTTCTTAAACATGTAGAATTGTTAAATATAACAGATACTACTGTGTTAAGATTCTTATGAAATATTGCTAAATAGTCCTCAAATATTGTGTGACGATTCAAACCTCATATATCTATATCTATATCTATATCTATATCTATATCTATATCTCTATCTATATCTCTATCTCTATCTCTATCTCTATCTCTATCTCTATCTCTATATCTATATCTATATCTATATCTATAACTATATCTGCTTTTGGCCCAAGCAGGTCATCTTTATATTATAGTTTTGAGTCTTTCTAATTTGGTGGGTAAATAATCTTTCTCTGTTGCTTTAATTTACATGATTCTTATTACTATGTGTTAAATGTTTTTCATATGCATATTGTACATGTGCATGTCTTCTTTTGTGGATTGCAAATTTATTCCCTTTGCCAATTTTTAAAATGTATTCATCTTTATCTTTTAAATTTTAGAGCTTAAGAATATGTTCAGTTGTTTTCCAACTGTGTCATTTACCTTTGAATTTTGTTTACAGTGTTCCAAAGTTGACAGAAGATTTTTATTAACATTAAATCTTTAAAATCTTCATCATCATTGCTTTTTTTTTATTTCCCCCCATCACCCTCTTGCAACCACTCATCTGCCCCCTGCAATCTCCACAGTATTATCCAATATTCATGGGTTCTCTCTCTCTTTCTCTCTCTCCTTTTTTCTTTTTCTTTTTTGCTCTATGCCTTTGCTTTTGTGATTAGAAAGGCATTCCTCACTGGTGGAGTATGTTAATTTCTACATTGTTTTATAATTTAATTTTAAGCAATTGTTTATTTGTGCTTTAGCTCACCTTATTGTGTGAGGTAGGAGTCTAATGTTATTTTTTTCTTCAAATAGTTGATCAAATGTACCACAACTGTTTACTTAATACTTCTAATTTTATTGCTAATTTAAAATGGCTTTTATCATGAGAAAAAGCTACTTATATTTAAGTCAGCAGTTCAGTTTTTGTAGTTTTGTACTATGCTTTCAACAATAGGCTATACAAATTTTGAACTGAACATTGTCTTTTTGTTTTTGTTTTTAAACATTGCTTGACTCTTCTTCCTTATTGATTTTTCCAAAAGTGTTTCTATGAATCATATCAAATTTCAAAGATATGTTTTTCACTGGAATTGCATTACATTTGTAAATAAGTAATTTTGAGAGCATTGATATCTTCACAGGAATATAGTATCTCTCTTTTGCAAGTCAACTTTCATATCCCTTAATAAAATTTTTAAGTTCTTCTTTTAGGCCTTATATATTTCTTTATAAATTTGTTACTGTGTATTTAAGTAAATGGTTCCCTATTATGAGTAGAAATTTCAGTTAACTTTTCTAACTGGCCCTATTTAAGAAGGAAATTGATCTATGGCTTTATTTTTTAACTGCTTTCATATTAAGTGGAAGACATACTGAGGAGGGATTGTTTAAATGGCCCGGATGGGAACAGTGGCTCATGGATGCCTCTTGTTAAGAGGGAACAGTTGGACATGAATTCTTTCTCTTTTATCACTGTTCCTTACACAGCTCAGCATCATTCTGAACACCCCATGGATATGCAGTAAAAACTTTTGTAAAAAGTGCTTATTGGTTATTCAAATAATCCCTTTTGACATCTGCCAATAATGAGACTTGGAAAAGAAGGATAGAGGAAAATACCGCTTTCCACTCCATACACTTTGGACTATTGTAATATCTAAATCTCAATAGTCCAAACCCCTAACATTGAATGAGCACTATCAACTCCCTGGACTTTGGGCCAAGCACTGAGCATGCATTTCATCTTCATAACACAGTTATGAGTAGGTACTTCATTTTCTCCAATTTGAGGATAGGAAAGCCAAAATGAGAAAAATCTAGCAGTGGAGGTGGAGCCAGCAGTACACTTCCATAGCTCTTGCTTCTAAGTGCTGAGCTGAATTACATGGATTCCTGTGTAAATCCAAGAAACTCCCTTCCAGTGAATTGTATGACATTATATTGGCCATGGCAGTATGACATGCCATTGGTAAATAATATGACCTTATTTGCTAATTTTCAAAAGTTGAACTTTGAGTAATTGGGATCTAAGTAAGGCTAAAAGTGTACCAATGCAGAAGAATTACCCTCGGAGAAAAGGAGGTTTGAATCCCTGTTTAGGGTTTCCTCTGACTCCCTATATGACTTATTAATCAGCTTCCCTGTCTGTCTCAGAGTCATCATATGAAAGGTGAGGTGGGTTATGTAAACGTCAGGGAAATTTTCTGGAACTCTAACAACCCGTGATTATAACACAGCCTTCTGGGGGACCTATCTTTCAGATGGGCATTCATTTGAGACCAACTAGATTTTCTTGCTGAGCAGGAAGTACATGCTTTTAAGAAGTCAGTTGCTTTAGCAAGTTTTTCTCTTCATTAAATTTCATTTTATTTTTATTAAATTTAAAAATAAGTACTCCTCTAAAACCAAATGCACACAAAATGAAAATTTCAGTATTTGCCAATTCATTGAATCATTGACTTTTAGAGGCAGAAAGCATATTGGAAATTGTCTAGCACAGATATGGAAACTGAAATGCAGGGATGGTGAATTACTTCCTGAGGTTGCACAAAAACTAGATGGTAAAAATGTTATTTAAAACAATAACTGGTATCTATCTACAGCCTGAATAATATCAGTGATTTTCATGGTAAAAATATTTGGGTAGCAATGGTCTGAAAAATTTAAGAAATGTCTAGGAAAAAGGACAAGAAAGGGGGGTTTGTGGATTTCAAAGTTTAAAGGTTTGAAGAGTGAAGTCCCAAAAACTGATTTGTAATACATATGCCTGAGTATATTTTTAGTATATGAAGACCGTGTCAAATCAATAAGGGAAAAGATAAATGTGAAATTTAAATAAAACACAAAACAAAACATTTAAGAAGGCATTTCATAAAAGAGCACAGTTTATTAAAAACCGTTAAACTTTTCTGATAATCAAGTTCATGCCAATTAAAATAATTAGAGGCTGTTTTTCAATTTTGCAAACAAATCAAGATTAAAATACAGAGCATGAAGGGGGAAAGACACTTCACACTTTTTTTTGGTGGGGGGCATGGATGGGCACTGCTTTTTCAGCAGAGCCATTTGCCAGTATTCATCAAGTCTTAAAGTATTTCGTGTCCTGTAAGCCAGCAATTTTCACTCCTGGAGTTTATCTTTAGGATATTATGTCAATCTATATACATAAAAGCTTAAGTGACCATCCGACCATTTGACTATTTCACAATTTGACCAGTCGCTAGGATGTGCACTGACCACCAGGGGGCAGACACTCAATGCAGAAGCTGCCCCCTGGTGGTCAGTGCATTCCCACAGCAGGAGTGCCGCTCATCTAATCAATGGGCACCCGACACAGGGCTCACTGCTGGCTGCTGCAGCCTGGAAACCACAGCCAGTACCGACCGGCAACAGCGGCTGATGAAACAGGGCCAGGATGAGCAGGAGAGCAGGAGAGCAGGAGCGGCAGGTAGGAGCGTATTGGACTGCTGGTTTTGCCCCTATTTCTGCAGGCCACCCTGAGGGAAAAATCCATGCGCCAGGTGTCTAGTATATTATGTTTATCCACTTGTTTAAAATAGAGGAAGATTAAAATGAACAATGTCCAGTTACACACATTTAATTTGTGTATAACCATATAGTTAAAAATGTACAACTGTGAAATAATGTTGTGGAAAATATGTAATAAAAGAGAAATAGTTGATATATTGTTCTCATGTATAAGAACAAGCTGCAAATGGGGTGTTCATTAAGGTTTTTCTCTTTTGAAAAATTATAAAAATATTTAGAATTTTACTCCCTTTACTGGCTATCCTATATAATAAAAGCCCAGTGACTGTATGCATGCATATAAGCCTAATCAATGAACATAGACACTGGGGGGGTTGGGATATGCCTGGGAGGGAGGGGGAGGCAATGGGGAGATATGTATAAAAAATTAATAGAAATAAATAAACAAATAAATAAAAAGCCCAGTGACTGAACAGTAGAATGACCAGAATGACCAGTCGACCAGTTGCTATGACATGCTATGACCACCACGGGGGTGGGGGGGAATCAACTCAGGAGCTGCCCTCTGGTGGTCCCACAGTGGGAGAACCACTTGGCTGACCAGGATGAACACCACCTCCCAGAGTGAGCCATGCCCCTCACCAGTGCACGAATCCTGTACACCTGGCCTCTAGTAGAATATAAATGATTTATAAATTTTTATATATCTATATTTTTCTATAATGATTATATATTATTTTCATAACCCAGAAAAAGTTATATGAATTATTCCCAAAGACATATAAATGGTGTAAAGAGACTATTATTTTTCCTTATACCTTATATTATATACAGAGAGTTTGTTGATTAAAACATTAAAACCTTGTATGTCACTTTGCCATCTTCTAGTTAAAGGAAATTGAGTTTGAGTTCAAATCAAGGACATACATAGTTGATCCCAGAGTTTAAGCAATGTGATTGTGTATAAGTCCAACCTCTTTCCAAGGAGATTTTAACACCAATGGGCATAGCTCCCATAAATGAAATTGGTGGACTTGTGGGCAGAGAAGCAACTGTATGGGTATGAGTCCATGAATGTTATTGGCAGCAAATTTGTCCCTGGTTTAAGCTTAGACATTTATAAGTTCATTAGAAACATTTTTTAAAGGAACTCAAATACATTTTGATTAACTTAATTCAAAATTGTATTATCTTTTCATGTTCCTATCTTCTATTGTAATAAAATAGTTTAAGTCTGACAGTCATCTCCTGAACTGAAAACATGATTTAATGAAATGGCATTTTCCAAGCTTTAAGGGAAGCCAGTGTTTGGATTAGCCCGTTTAAATTAAATTGTTGCTTCCCTTTGCTTTTCTCAGTAAGCACACTCCATGTCATTTCTTGCTCCACTGCACTGTGCATTGAGATTTGTTTTGGAAATGGCATGAGCATCTTCTCAGCATTTTACCCTGATCTCATGGTGACACTGAGGCCTCTAATTGCTGACACCCTAGTGATGATCTTTGTGCTGATCCTGTACTAGGAAAGCAAGGTGATCTCATATGAACAACTGGCAATTCTTAATTACTCTGATAGAAAATTTTATTTTATCAAGAAAAAGAAAAATTGATATTTAACAACTCGGGGAAATTAAGAACTTCCTACTTTCTATTATACACTAGGGATTGAATAATTACCATGATATGTCTGGCATCTCATATCTCAGGGACAGTCATTATCTCTTCTTTGCTCTGAGACCCATGGAAAGATAGAGCATGAGGTTGAATCAATAGGTCTGCTTTCTACTAATGCTTCTTCCATCACTGCAGAGAATGACTTGTGAAGAGGTCATGAGATGAACTAAGTGGAGTAGGCTGTTGCTGGCTTAGAAGTTGCACCTCTAGTCTTACATGTAAACAATTAGTTCATTAAGATATCTTCAAGAGTCCACCTGTGTGGACCCAGCAGTCTAACAACAGTGAAGAATGTCTTATGCCAGTGAACCAACCACATGGGGTTAAGCATGTTAACTAGGTGAACAGCACCTAGTGATGTCTCTGCCTCTTACTGAGCTGGGAGGTCTGTCTTCTTCTACTGTGGATATTGGATTTGCTGGTTCTCATCCCTCCAGACTCTGGGATTTAATACCAGGACCCCTAGGTCCTCAGGCTTTCTGCCTTGGAATGGGAGTTACACCATAAGTTCCCCTGGTCCCCAGGCCTTTGGGCTTGAACTGAATTATACCATCAGATTTCCTGTTTCTCCAGCTTGTAGATGGCAGATGGTGGGTTTCCCCATCCTCCCTAATGGTGTGAGTCAACACCTATTAGTATACTGAATCTCCTGCTATCTCTGTCTCTGTATATGCTATTGGTTCTGTTTCACTGGAGAACCCTAATACAACTTCTGTATAATGGAAATGATATTTATTTCATCACAATTTTTGAGGATTAAATTAAGTTATATACATGTAAAAACCTGGGAGATTGTAAACACTTAAAATATTAGCTATTATTCTTAACTGATAAGTTATGCCATTTGGTTTCCTGTGACTGTGGTTTAGCTACACCATCATTAGTATGGGGGAATGGTCTTTGCATGAACATGTGTTTTTATATAACACTAGAGACCCAGTCATGAATTCATGGACCAGTGGGTCTCTTGGCTTGGACTGTGGGGTTGGGCTGAAAATGGGTCTCTGACATCCCCCAAAGGGTCCCGGATTATGAGAGGTTGCAGGCCAGGCTGAGGGACCCCACCCGTGCATGATTGGGGTTGAGGAGGGACATGGGAGGTTGGCCAGCCTGGGAAGGACTGTGAGAGGGCCCCAGGGCATGTCCGACCCATCTCACTCAGTCCCAATCTACTGAATCCCAGCAAAAAGCTAACCTACTAGTCAAAGCATCTGTCCCCTCGTGGTCAGGGCACATCATAGCAAGCAATTGAGTGGCCTTAGCATATCATTAGCATATTATGCTTTGATTGGTTGAATGGCTGACCAGTCGACTGGAACTTAGCATATTAGGCTTTTATTATATAGGATTTGAATTTAGTTCTTGCTATACGTTGACACCCAGTAAAACATTATATTATTGATTTCAGAATCCTATTATATACCGAATAATCAACCAGAGTATAAGGAAGAGTGAATATAAAAGAAGAAAAATCTTGAATTATCTAGTAGGACTCCTTCCCTTATCTTCAATGAAAGTAGTGGAGTTTTGGACCTTCCTCTTTTTATTCCTAAAGAGATTTTGACATCACAAAATCTAATAATGGGCTGGACTGATGATGGGGTTTTTAGTTCTTCCTGTTGCAGGCATATCTTTGGGATATTGCAGGTGTTTTCAGACCACAGCAATGAAGTGAGTCATAATTATCTTTGTCCTGGTGGAGGTACTTAACCTTCAATTTGTAAAAAATACATCTGTGAAACACAGTAAAGCAAGGCACAGGAAAACAAGATATTCATGTACATGCATGAATCACTGATTTAAACCCTGAGGATACAACAGTTGAAAAGATAGAAAATATGGTCTTTGCTCTCATGGAATTATGTTCTCTTGGAGGCATATAGTGAGCAAATATATGGTGTGTGTGTGTGTGTGTGTGTGTGTATGTCTGTGTGTGTGAGTGAATATTTTGAGTCATGATAAGACCTTAACAAAATCAACCTGAATAATAGAGAAATGATTGGGCGGGAGTTGGAATAAGATCTACGTAGCAAGGAGATCACAAAAGGTTCAAAGAGGAATTGATGTTTCAATTGTGCTTTGAGGGGTGCATAGGAGCTGGCCACATGAAAATAAAGGGAGAGCTCTTACATTGTAGAATTTTAGTAGGAAGTTAGACTTTGGAGTTAAAAAAATGTATCCAAACCCAAATCCACTTGTTACTACCTGGCCATGGACAAGTACTTTAATTTTGCTATGCCTAAGTCTGCTTATCTGAAAAGTAGACATGTTGTAAAGATTATGTGAAATATGTTTCTTAAATTGCTTGATAGGGTGCCTTGCTCAAACAGCATTCGCCGCCATTGACATTTGCAGAGATTTTACAATGAGAGAAAGGGAAAATCCTCCACAGCCTTGATTTACTGTGGGCCATAGAGAAGAAAAGTTTTCTTTTACCGCCTCTCTAGAGAAATTGAGGTCTTGGGGTTTCTGATGCTTCCCAACTCCCCCTCTAATTTGACTGTGGGATTTCCAGACATTCACTGGGCCACAGTTCATTAGTAGAGGCTAGATTTCTTCTCTGTTCTGCAGGAATGGGCTGTGCTCTTTTGAACTGGCCAACACCCCTCCATCCTCAATCCTGCCCCAGGCTCTTCTTTGAAGGAAGTCAGGCAGGACATGCCCTCAGGCCATCCATTCTTTAATTTTTGTTTTTGTAACTGGTTGGTTTATTCTTTTCAAGGCAGTTTCTGATATCTAGAACTATAATATGGAAGCTATTCACATGGCTATTGATAGCATTGAAAATTGTTTAATCTACTTTGAATATGTGCTATAAACATATTTTGATCAATTAGTGTGAAAATATTTCAATAATTTTTATATTACATTTTGGGATAATATTTTGGACAAATTGAGTTATGTCAAATATATAATTAATTTTACCTTTACTTTTAAAAAATAGTTACTAGAAAAATGAAAATTATATAGGTGACTCAGATTTTAGGTTCACTTTACATTTTCTTTGGATAGTACTGGTCTAGAAGTATGAGGAGAGTAGGAGGTTCCATTTACCCTCAGATCTAAGCCATAGTCTTTAATCTACTTATGAATGAATCTATTAATTTGATTCCTTTTGAGTAATGCTCCTTCTTTGTTTTTTAAACTAGTTAAAAACCAAAAGCAGAAAAGTGAACTTCAGGCTGCTTCTCTCCATTATGTTTGAGGTACATCTACTGACATCAAGTGTACTGTAATTCAGTTTTAGCACCGACCATCTGGAATTAGCACAGATTCAAAGGCACAGTTCACAACAGAATACCCTTACTTCAGACCAACTGGCTACAAACCTGTTGTGTGCGCGTGTGCATGTGTGTGTATGTGTGTGTGTGTGTGTGTTTAATTGATTTCAGAGAGGAAGAGAGAAGGAAGGAGAGAGAGATTGAAACATCAATGATGAGAGAGAATCATTGATGGCTGCCTCCTACACCAATCTGGGCATGTGCCCTGACCTGGAATCAAACCCTGCCTTGGATCATAAATTGATGCTCAATCACTGAACCACACTGGATGGGCCATACCTGGGGGTTTTATGGCCTTCTTTGAGTTTAATAATTCATTAGAACATGTAATAGAACTCAGAAAAAAATTTTTATCGTTGTTATAGTTGTATTATAAAGGATACGAATCAGGAACAGATGAGACACACATAGTGGGAAGTTTGAGAGAGTCTAAGACCCAAAGTGTCCATGCTCTCTTTCCTTATGGAATCGGGGTGTGCCACTCTCCTGCCACCAGAAAGTTCCACTGAACTTGGTGGCCAGAGTTTTTATTGAGGTTTTATAATGTAAGCATTAATGACAGAATCACTGGCTCTGTGAGTGAACTTAAACTCTAGCCCACCTTTCTCTCCAAGCTCCAACCTCCTAATCACATGGTTGGTCTTATGTGATTAGGCCCCATCCTGAAATTGTCTATGGAACCACCAAATGTCACCTCATTAGCATAAACTCAGTTGTGATCCAGGGGCTCATGAATACCAGAGACACATTTGTTACTTGGGAAATTCCAAGAGTTTTAGAAGCTCTTCTGTTAGGAACCCAGGACAAAGACCAGGCACTTTGTTTGTTATACAAGAAACTGAAAGCCCAGTGCTAAAAGAGTAAAGAGACTGATTCAACATCCAACCTGTATTTTTTGAGCTGCCAGGTGTTGTTCTAGAAGCTTGAAATATATTATGAACACTTAACATCCCTGCCCTCTTGAAACTTATATTCTAGTAGGGGTAGAGACAAACAATAATCGAACAAAAAACACTCTAAGAAATAAATAAATTATAGAAGATATTAGAAGGTGGTGTAATGAGAGAAAGCAAAAATAGGGCAGGGATTGCCCCACAGAAGTGGTGTGAGTGGCAATGCTGAGTTGTAATTTGTAACATGAGGGGTCAGAGTCAGTCTTGGAAGAGTGTGGCATTGAATCAAAGACTTGAAGGAAGTGAGGCAGTTGGATCTGCAAAAGTCTTGAAGAACATTCCTGACTTAGAAAGCCAGTGCAAAGGCCTGAAAGTAGAAATGTCCCTGGTCTGTTAGGACACTGCCGGCAGAAAAACAGAGGTAGCAAGGGGACAGATCATGGAGGGCCATGTAGACCATTGGGTTTTATTCTGAGCGAACTCTTCCACTGGAGAATTTGAATAGAGAAGTAATATGAACTGACTTATTTTTAAATGGATTCACTCAAGTTGTGTTGGTAAAAACACTATGACCAGCAAGGATAGAAGAAGAGATACTTGCTTTGAGGCAATCCTCATTAAGCCAGGAAATGATGGTTGTGCAAAGTAGGGTGCAGCAGGTGGTGACAATGGCCAGACTCTAGCTATGTTTTGAAGGTAGAATTAATAGGATTCCCTCAAACAGTGGACAGTGAGGGACTGAGTTGTTGAGGTGAGACTGGGCACTGAGTGTCTTCTCGGCTATGGGGAGGAATTTGGATTTTATCCTGAGCCCTGTATGAATCCATTATTGAGTATAAGCAAATGAGTTTCCAGTCTAGTATTTTACAGACATCACTCTGGAGGAAAGGTGGGAAAGAGGAAGAGAGTGGAGGATCTGGGGATTCGGTGGCCATGTAAACTCCTTTTAAGTGTTAAGTGCTCATACTTGGAGGACCCAAACCAATTTGTGTTGAATAAATTGAAACACCCTCACATGTTGTATTCGGTAGTGCTTTTTACTATACATATTTTAAAGGAGTTTATTAATTTTTCTTTTGCAGTTATTTGGCATAGTTTACACATTTAATTCACGAATTACTTTGATTTCTCAGCACTCATATGAATAGACAGGATAAGTGAGAAAAATTGAAGAATATGATTATATTTTTACAGATATACATTTTTATCCTTTAAAAATTGATATAATGATACATTTTGTAGACAAATCAACATATCATATTGATTGTATAGTTTTCATTTTGTATTTTTGAGCACATTCTTTTTTTTCATATCTTAATGATTTTTATAGACTATTAAGAAGCTTATAGGCTCATAAGCCAAATACAATAGTCGGCAAACCAATTAGTCAAAAAAGCCAAATATCGACAGTAAAAGGATTGAAATTTCTTTTGAGAGCCAAATTTTTTAAACTTAAACTTCTTCTAATGCCACTTCTTCAAAATAGACTCACTCAGGCTGAGGTATTTTGTGGAAGAGCCACATAAAAGGCCAAACAGCCACATGTGGCTCACGAGCCGCAGTTTGCCGATCACTGACCTAATAGATTAAATGACCCTTGATGCCAGGATAACTGGAAGCTGTTATTGAGAGGGACCTTTTAAAAGGATCTGGTTCATGCTGGCTTCATGAAAGCAGGATTTTAGGGAAGCTCAAGTATAGACAGTATCCTAGCTTTTGTTATATAATTTCTACTTTTAAAAATTTTATTTATTTAACAAGAGTCACCTTGTGTCTCTTGGGCATACTGATCTTGTATTTGCTGGGAGTTGATGAGTCTGAATTTGTTACAACATAGTATGTTCATGTCACTATTGAACTGTGTTGCACCCTGGTTCAGCGAGAATGTGTGGAGAATTATTAGGAGGCTTCAATAAATACAAAGCATTGATTTTTGTTTTTACCACCTTTGTGTTTTCCTGGTAACCTGGCACTGGATTACATATACTGAATTCAAAGAGATCTCTAGTCCTCGCTATATTAGTATATAGGGCCAGATGTTAACTGTGAAGTAAATAATTTTAAAGGGACACTGCTCCTTTTAACTTTGAAACCACTTTCAGTTATTATAAAACAGGGCCATGCCGAGACCGGTTTGGCTCAGTGGATAGAGCGTCGGCTTTCGGACTGAAGGGTCCTGGGTTTGATTCCAGTTGGGGCATGTGCCTTGCTTGCATGCAGGAGGCGGCTGATCGATGTCTCTCTCTCATCGATGTTTCTGACTTTCTTTCTCTCTCCCTTCCTCTCTATAAAAAATCAATAAAATATATTAAAAAAAATAAAATAAAACAGGGCCAGGGGTTTTACAGTGAATCTGGGAAGAAATGTCTTTTCCCCAGTCAACTGAGTAAGTGCTTATGTGATTAAATGTTCTGATATTCTGTGTGCCACAAAAGAAAGTGAATTATCAGTTAAAAAAATTAAACTAGCAATCTCTAAAGATCAAATATTTTCCCATTATTGTCAGCATTCTCTGGCTAGGACCATTTATAAACACTTAGTTCCTTTGCAGGGAAACTCATCCATGTCTGCCTTAGGTGTCCTTAATTCATTTAAACTTTTGAATATTTCAGTTTATCTGATTTGTAGCCTTTTCCTGAGCAGGATGCCTTGTTCCACTTTTAAATGAATACAGTTCATCAAATTTGATTGTTATCTTGTGCTCATTTGCTCTGGAGTCCTTGCTTTAAACGAAACCAAAGGCTTTCAGGCTGGGTATCTGAATGACAAATGATGACACCTTTTTCTTTCTTACCTTGCTTCCAGCAGTCAGCCTCTTCACAAAGACATTCTCTCTCCCAATTCTTCTGGGGACATCACTTTTATAGCTTAATAGTCGGCACTGCAATTGCCCTCATTGTCTGATCAACTTGCATTTTGCATTGACAATTGTCCATATCAAGTGTTTTATTTTCTTCACTTATTATATCAGTGGAGTTGGGAACCGGATGATTTTTTGCTTTTGCTTTGGTTTTTAATACACCATAAAAATGGACAACAAGAGATAGTGATAAAATATGGGCTATGGATTTAGAATTTTCAATCTGTAGCTTTTCCCTCCTCTGGGTACTTTGGACAAGTTAATTTATTTCTTTGTCTTCATGAGTGCACTGGTCTACAAATGAAAAGTTGCTATTATTTAGTCATTCCATGTATATCTATTGAAAACTGTATCCAATGTTATAGGCACTGGACATAGAAGACAGTAAAAGACTTCCTGCCATCTTGCATCCTCCCTTATAGTAAGTCTTGAATGAGACAGGGCCTGAGACTGGTACGCAATAGTTCCTAAATTCAATGCCACTTTCTTCCCTTCACAGTAAGGGATTCCCTTAGTGAAGGTATATTTTTAAATTTCTTACTATCTTCTCTTACCTTATCTGTGGTGATATCATGGTTTTTAAACCTGAGAGTCCTTAACAAGTACAAGGAGAGCAAACGATCAAGGGAGATTTCCGGGCAGCACGCTAAGTCAGATGTCCTAAATTCTGTCTGGAAGAGAGCTGAAACCTGCATCTGCAGGCGTGATGTTTTCTAAAAGCCTCGTGTTTTGAAGTTGTGCTCAGTCTCCCTGGCATGGGCTGGGATGAAACACTCTGTCTCTAATTAGGCTCACTCTGCCGAGACCTTCCATCTACTGGGGGCAACGCAGTTCACACTGTTCAGGGGACCATCTTCAGCCATGTCTTTGGCCAAGGGAAAAAAGTGACAGGGAAGTTTTGCAGAGAGAGGGTCTGCTTTGAGGCAAAGTACATTAACCAAGAAGTTGGGGGATGAAAGAGAGGCACATGCAAATGCTTAGGGAAGCTTTGGTGAGGCATATGCCATATGTAAGATATATTTCTAAAACTCCACAATCTATATTTTTTTTCTCCCAGATCTGTTACTTTCTTATTGTAAGTAAGTCCTTTTCCTAGTCTGGTGTCTGGACCCTTCATCAGCATAAATGCAGGCAGCAAGGTTCCCGCTTTATAGAATGGAAGAATGGTGTGAACAATGGCTGACATTCTGGAATGCTCACCATGTATTTTCTGCTGTTTACCTTTCACATTTATTATCTTATTTAATCCTCACAATAAATAGTTTTCCTGTTTAAGATGGAAATAGAGAAGTGAACTAATTTGCCCAAAGCTATTGAGTCAATAAATAGAGCCAGGATTAGAAGCAGCCCAGTCTGAGTCCAAAGGCTACTTTTCCCACTCCGTGAGATAAGCAGGGGCTAATTCTCTAAGAATTAGAACACACTGACTAACTTAGAATGGAGGTAGAAGTTCTGTATGGGGTTTACTCTCATTTTCTTCTCACTTCTCTCTGACTTTTATCACACATGTGTGCATGCACACACACACACACACACACACACACACACACACAGAGAAAGAGAGAGAGACGTACTTTCAAACACATGTTTTCTAGAGTTTTGATTCGTCATCAGCTGAAGATAAATGGGTGCAGCCAGTGGCTGGGGCTGCTGAGAGAACAGTCCGAATCTCAACCTTGAAGAGTGGAAAGAAGGAAAAAAGATGAAGTCAGTTTTGTGGCAACAGAGACTACCTGCTGTTGACCAACAGATTCTGCACCACAGAAGTGTGGTTTGGCTGTAGGCAAAATGAATGAAACAGTCTTGGGGCTGGGTGAGTTGTGCAGGACTGCCTTTTGGAGACCTTATGTTTGCCTGAGGGGAAATCCTCAGGGTCCCCTAAGAGCTTGCTGTTTATTAAATAAGGCTTTTGAGTCCCCATGAGCCCCTGAATGAAGAAGGCAGAGGGAATGGATTAGTTGTAAACGCACATGTGTACAGGTATGTGTGCATGCCTTTGGCGTCCTTAGGGACCTCAGTCCTGCAGAACAGAGGCAGACACTGCCTTTCATTCAGAATTTTTTTTTTCTCATGGAGACACTCCATTTGGCTCTGTGTGGAATTGAAAACAGGGAATATCTCTGTCCACTTGGCAAGAATAGAAGGCCTTAGAATGTGGAAACAGATGTGTTTG
Source organism: Lasiurus borealis (assembly GCA_004026805.1). NCBI lineage: Eukaryota > Metazoa > Chordata > Mammalia > Chiroptera > Vespertilionidae > Lasiurus > Lasiurus borealis. The sequence goes on along the minus strand of PVJN01001039.1, from coordinate 63,827 downwards.
CTTTTCAAACCCATTGAATGGTTTGCTGCATGGAAAGTTTGTACACACCCTACCTTTCAGTTGTGGCCAGGGCTTCTAGAGGCTGTCAGCACCACTTAAACATCTCAAGGAGTGGAACCGTGAAGTATCATTGTTGGCACCTCACTCTAATGGTGCTACTCTGAGAGGAGGGGCCAGGAAGGAGACAACTTGGAGAGTAAAATCTGTGTATGTAGTTTGGCAAGTCTTAACCTTAAGTTGTGAAGTTATGTTACCGAATGTTATTTAACTAGCCAGTTCTTCTGCACAAAGGATTACATGGCAGACGTTTATTATGAAAGGTTTTAAAATTAGATTTTTTTTGCAGTATTACTTGGAGAGTTTTAGACTCTTTCTTTAAACGACTGTGATACTGTAGCCTGGGAATTACCGGTTAACTGCCATCTCTGGGAAATATGGACTTTGGAGATAGAAAATCAGAGTTTCATCTCAACTTGACTACTTCCTGTCTGTGTGACCCTATTTGGGAAAGTGATTTAATCTTTCTGAGATTCTTTCAGGTCATTGTACATTTTCAAAAGATAAACTATATGGGCACAATATCTAACACCGAGATGATACTCTCTCTAGAGTCATTTTCTTTCTTCCCTTTTCTTGGATACGTAGGTACTAAAAAATAGTTATGGTGCTGTCAAGGACAACACGGTCAATTAAATTGAAGGGACAAAATCATTTTTCTGCTCAAAGTAGCGTGTTCATCTCACACCCTGAGTAGCTTACTTACATCTGGTCCCTCTCGGGCTGTTTTATCGAAGTAGCCTGATGCCAAGGGTATACTGATAGTTATTCCAACATACAGCATTGTGCTAAATTAAATAAGAAGAAAACTCAAAGGAAATTGGCTCTACTAATATTTGTGCATGTGATTTTTCCTCCGGGGCTTTCTTATTTAATAGAGATGGCAAATATCAGGAGTTTAAGAAGCCCCTGTAAGCAGAGGAAGGTTTTAGAATTGGTATACTTGGTGTTTGAGGATGTTGGATGAACTTTAGAGTTCTTTCTTCTCTCCAAATGGAGTAGTGAGGTTGGATTCTCAGAGGGTACAGTTAGAGGCAGAAGAATTAGAGAGGCACACAATGGGGCCGATCCAAGAGCAGTGAGTCTAATATTGCTGCTCCAGGGGCTCCATAAGTATGTTGCTACTAAAATGGATTGATATTGATCTTTTCCTAATTTGTGTAAAAGTATACTAATAAACAGAATGTGTTTACGTGGGAGATTTGCTTCCTTTTGTTTTCTTAATGTTGGCACCTGCTGTTTCTTATCTCATATAGAGCTTGGTATTTAGCACAGTGTGATTTGACTATAATATTTCAGTAGTTTGTGATGAGTTTTAAAGAGCCTATGACATTAAGATTTGCTTCTGGAGGTATTTGAAAATCATTGTCCCATATCTGAGCCTGAAGGTGCCTTAAACAGCTCTCCAAGTAGGAGAGATTCTTAGCACTATCTCACTCACCCATGGATAATATCAGGCACATTTTTTCTCTTTGCTCATTCTGACAACAGGAAGCCCTACTTATGATTGCTTAAAAGATGACAAACATGTCTCCCTTCATAAAGACAGTAAGTACTCGACGATCTAACCTTATTTTCAGCCCTCCCATCTTATGTAGTCTAGGTTTGCTCAGGTTTTAGAACAGCAGTATGGTTAAGAGGTTGAGAGTGTTGCTTGGAATTAGAGTGCCTTGGTTTTTTAAATTAATTAATTAATTGTTTTTTCTAGTTCTTCCCCCCATTATTTTTATTAATGTATTACATGTGTACATATCTTCCCATTGACCCCCCCCCACTCACTCCCATACATGCCCTTGCTCCCCAGTGTCTTATATCCATTGATTATGCTTATATGCATGCATATAAGTCCTTCAGTTGATCTCTTATCTACACCCCCTCTCCCTAACCTTCCTGCCATAATTTTACAGTCTGTTTGATGCTTTACTGCCTCTGTATCCATCCTTTTGTTCATCAGTTTATAATGTTCTTTATTATCTATAAATGAGTGAGATCATGTGGTATTTTTCTTTCATTGACTGGCTTATTTCGCTTAACATAATACTCTCCAGTTCCATCCAGGTTGCTGCAAATGGTAAGAATTCCTTCTTTTTTATGGCAACATAGTATTCCATTGTGTACATATATCATAGTTTTCTGATCCACTCATCTGCTGATGGGCACCTAGGCTGTATCCAAATCTTAGTTATGGGAAATTGTGTGGCTAGGAACAGAGGGGTGCATATATTCTTTGAATGGTATTTCTAGTTTCTCAGGATATATTCCTAGGAGTGAAATTACTGGGTCAAATGGGAGTTTCATTTTTTATTTTTTTGAGGAAACTCCATACTGTTCTCCACAGTGGCTGTACCAGTCTGCATTCCCACCAGCAGAGCAAGAGGATTCCTTTTTCTCTACATCCTAACCAACACTTTTCATTTGTTGATTTGTTGATGATTGCCATTCTGATGGGTGTGAGATGGTACTGCGTTGTCATTTTGATTTGCATCTCTCAGATAATTAGTGACTTTGAGCATGTTTTCATGTGTCTCTTGGCCTTCCTTCTGTCATCTTTCGAAAAGGTTCTATTTAGGTCCGTTGCCCATTTTTTTATTGGATCATTTATCTTTTATTAAGTTGTATAAATTGGTTGTAGATGTTGGAGATTAAACCTTTATCAGTGATAACATTTGAAAATATGTTGTTCCATACAGTGGGCTTTTTTGCTGTTTTGTTGATGGTTTCTTTTGCTGTGAAAAAGCTTTTTATTTTGATGTAGTCCCATTTGTTTATTTTCTCTTTAGCTTCCATTGTCCTGAGGAGCAGTATCAATGAAGAAGTTTCTTTGATATATGTCTGAGAATGTTACCTCTGGTTTCCTATCTTATGTTTAAGTTCTGTATCCATTTGGAGTTTATTTTTGTGTATGGTGTAAATTGGTGGTCTAGTTTCATTTTTTTTTTTGCATGTATCTGTCCAATTTTCCCAACACCATTTATTGAAGAGACTGATTCCATTGTATGTTCATGCCTCCCTTGTCAAATATTAATTGAGCATAGTGGTTTGGGTAGATATCTGGATTCTCTATTCTATTCCATTGGTCTATATGTCTGTTCTTGTGCCAGTACCAGGCTATTTTGAGAACATTGGCTCTGTAATATAGCTTGAAATCTGGTATTGAGATCCCACCTATTTTATTCTTTTTTCTCGGGATTGCTGTGGCTATTCAGGGTCTTTTTTTATTCCAGATGGATTTTGGACAGTTCTTTCTAGGTCTCTGAAATATGCCATTGGTATTTTAATAGGGAGTGCATTGAATCTATAGATTGTTTTGGGTAGTATGGACATTTTAATGATGTTGATTCTCCCAATCCATGAACATGGTATGTTCTTCCATCTGTTTATGTCTTCCTCTATTTCTTTTTTCAGAGTCCTGTAGTTTTCTGAGTATAGGTCTTTTACCTTCTTAGTTAAGTTTCTTCCTAGGTATCTTAATTTTTTGGTGCAATTGGTAAATGGGATTGCTTTTTTAGTCTCTCTTTCTTTAAGTTCACTATTGGTGTATAGAACTGCCATAGATTTCTTGGAGTTAATTTTATATCCTGCTACATTGCCGAATTCATTTATTAAGTCCATTAGTTTTTTGATGGAGTATTTTGGATTTATTTAGTTTTTTTTAATCTTTATTGTTGAAACTATTACATATGTCCCCTATTTCCCCCACTGACCTCTCCCAGCCTTTCTCTTTTGATCTCTTTATCTACCCGATCTCTCCCTAATTTTCCCTATCTCCCTCCAAGGCCTTCACCACCTTATTGTTTGTTTCTATAGGTTATGCATATATGTATATAAATTCATAAGTTATTCTCTTCCTACCTGCCCACCCTCCCGCATTCCCTCCATGCTTTGATAGTCTGTTTGATGCTTCTGTGTTTCTGGATCTATTTTTTTGTTCATATATTGTTCATTAGATTTTACATATAAGTGAGATCATGTGATACTTGTCAGACTCCAACTGGCTTATTTTGCTTAGCATGGTGCTCTCCAGATCTAGCCATACTAATCTTACCATGTTGCAAATGGTAAGATTTCTTTCTTTTTTACAGCTGTGTAATATTCCATTTAGAGCCTTGGTTTTAAATCCTGCCCCATCACTTATTCTCTGTGCAAATTAATTATTTGCAAAATACAAATAATACCTATCTAGTAAGTTTGTTGTGAACATTGAATAAATATATTAAGAAATGAGGATGTATGCTCTATCTGGGGAAAGGATTGAGTCTGGTTTGAACATTGCTATAACCTTAGTGCCCTTAGCAGATACTTAATAAATATTACTTAAGGGAATTAATGAATAATATGTGGTAAGCAATATTTCTGGCATATATTGATCTTTCTATAAAGGATATAAGGATAGTAGTAATGATAACAGTTGTATCATTAGCATTAAGTTACTGCATCTGCCCAAATAACAACTACAAAGAACATTTTTGTAGCAGAAAGGAGGACTGGATACCTTTAAAATGGCATCTCCCAAAGCAGTCTCCTATCACTCAAAGGCCTTTCTATGTCCAGTGTAGCTTTAAGATAGGTCTCTAGCCAACTGTTATTTTATCAGGCAGAAGCTTGAGGATGACCTGACTTCTTTTATCTCTTTACCCTTGTGTTTCAGACTGTTGAGGTTGGCTCTCGAAAGCAGCAGGTAGTAGCAGGTAGCTCGTGAACTCAGATGTCTAGATTCAAGCTTGATTTTAGGAGGGGGGGGGATGAGACACTCTTAGCATCCTCAGCTCAATAGGTGCCTGAATAGGTGATCACTTGGAGAGCATTTCTGTTTTCTTCTCTGTAGAATGGATATCTTTGAATGAAACTATTTGGCCCTATTTCAGGACTGATGCATTTGATGTCTGGGTAGAGTTTCTCTTATCCCTGATGGCCCAGTTTGTTTCACCACAACTAGCAGGTGTTCATCATGCTGCCCAGTTGGATAGCAGAAGCTGATGAGAAGCAAAGACAATTGGAAGCCACAGTCTTCTCATTATCAGGAGAATGGGATTGTCTTGTCGCCAATATAGACAGATGTGATGAATTTAAACTGGCAACTAAGGTATCTTTATCAAGGCTTGGTCTATTAACTTGTTTAGCTTCATATTGGAAGACATTAATGTCTCTACCGTGGCAGATGATGAACTTCTGGATAGCTGATGTGGCTAATAGCCAAATGGCATGCAATAATCTAGTCAATAAATGTGGGATTTATTAAACACAAGTGTAATGGCCTGGAATAGAAACTGAATGCTTGTAAATTACTCCAGTGTTATTTGAAAGAAAAGAACAATATAAGTTGAAATATTGAACTTGATACATCACTATTCTTTCACTATGATTGTCATATATATACCATCTGGATTTGATGCAAAATTCTTAGCTCAATTGCATCTTCCCTTTCCCTCTCCTCCCCCTGCCATGCACAAGCTCCAGCACTCTGACTTGTATCCTGTTTTCTCTGTAAACATCAATAGTTTATTGTGTAAGAGCATTCTTAGGCCTGAAAGTCCTTGGCATTTTCTATGAGGAATATAACACAGTGACAATTCTTTATATGGATGGGAGATATAAAAAAATGACAGACTAAAGATAGGTAGTTAAGTTGTAACAAAGCTTAGCACATAAAGCTTGGCAAAGATTTCTACAAAGAAACAGAAGTACTGTTCACGCCAGAGAAATCAGTAAAGAGGAGCTGGAAGAGGAGTGAGGAACGTATGCTTCAGAGCCGTAATGAGACATGGCTGCCTCTGGCAACATCGGGAAGGAATAGAATGCCCTAATTTTGTTGTTTCGGAAGCAAGACATTTCTTTTTCTGTTGATTATTCAGAATATGTGCCATTAGCCATATGTGTACATCTTTAGTCAGCGGTAAGGCTGTAGCCCACAATTCACTAACATGTGTTTTACTTTCTGCTGAAATACACAATACCCGAAAATATCCCCTTGACAATTTTATCTGGCTTGCTCTTACTTCATTTCCACATCTTCCATTTAGAACATTTTCTTCCATTTATAACATCAAAGCTTTCGGAACTCTCTTCCAAGGCATTCTCCCTCTCTTTATCTCTCTACTGTTGACATTGTAGGCTGCTCTTTGCCAGTTTGGTAGAAGATGATTTGGAGTCTCTCAACACCTGGCAGACATGTTAAATGCATGTCTAATACACCTTAATCAGCTCTAGCACTTGGCAAATCATTTTTGGTAATCATCACAAGAATCTTTGAATGGATTACTTAGGGATGATCTGGAGATTGAATGTCTTGAGATTTTAAAGAAGAAATCAGAGGGTGTAATTTCCAGGATAGCTTGGGTCTGTTTCTTGAATGGAAGAGAGAAAAGTACAGACAGGCACTAATTTTGGTCTATTGCAGCTTGAAAATTTTGGGAATCTGTGGTTGGATACACATGAATGTCAGTAAGTGCAATTCATCTAATGAGGGAAGTGATGCTTTTCAGGTTGAGTCCTTGTGTACTTGTTCAGTGTTGAGCCAAAGAAGATGCCAGCTTCTCAGATCTCAAGCCTTAGTGGATAAGGTCAGACCTTGATCCATAAAGTCAATGCATGGCATCACAGTCCTATGCTATCAAGGGCTAACCAATAGGGTCAGAAGGTAATACACCAGCTTCTAGACAGAATGATTATATTATGAGTAAACACAGTCAGGGAAGGTTTCTTGGAGGAAGTAGCATTTAATCTGAGGTTTGAAAACAGTAACACTATTTCAGTTCTATTGCTTCACATTTTAGTAATATATTTCTATAAAGTGATTCTGTAGCTAGTTTCAACCAATTAATCTAGGTGCTATTGAATAGGGAATAAGTAAATCTCTCTTACCTGTTATGAAATATAAAAGGAGAGTGGAGGTAATTTTAAAGAGGCTTCTTTTAGGCAAAACAGAAGAAAATCTAAGCAGGGGGAAAATGTGGCACTACCTCTTTCCAGTAGCTATTAGATTTAAAGTAGTCAGAGATCTAAATTGCAAACCTTTGGAATCATAGAGGATGTGACAAGGCTGGGAAAGCCAGTCATTAAGCATTTGTAGTTGAGGGTGAGTTTTTGTGAGGGTTGGCATTTCTTAGGAGATCAGGATCTCGCTGCTCAAAGTGTGGTCAGATCAGTAGGATCAGTGTCATTGAAGAGTTCAGTAAAAATCCAGAATCTTAGGGACTTTCCAGACCTCCTGAAGCAGGCAGCATGTTAACAAGACTCCCAGGTCATTTGCTGGCACTTCAATATTTGAGAAGCACTGATGTATGAGGCAGCAGCATTTTCAGTTGGGCAGCCCATTGTAATGCAGTGATACCCAACTGACTGACAATCATCAGAATTAGAGACACATGGATTATATATATTTTTAGAGCAGTAACTCAGATCTGGTGAAATAGAAGGTGGCTGCTGGGATGCTGGGAGGTTGTAGAGATACCCTACAGTGTCTACATTTCAGACATTCTCATAATTCAGGTTTGAATGCTATTGATGGCTGTGAGACCACAGAAGTAATTCTTAACCCTGAGAGTTCATTAGAATCCCCTGTAGTGTATTATTATTATTATTATTATTATTATTATTATTATTATTTTAAATCCCAATGCTAGGGCCAGACCCCCAGAGATACTAATTGGTTTGGGTTGAAGTTTATTCATGAATATTTTTTTGAGCAGCATTATTAAGATATAATTTACATTCCACAAAGTTTATCCATTCATGATTATTTTTTAAAGTTGATTCTAATGTGAAGCCAGGTTTGAGAGCCCCTGGAAGAAGATTAGCTGGAGGCTGTTACACTCTCCAGATGGAAGACACAAGAGAATTGGAATTTGGCAGAGTCTGAGTGAAGATGTGTGTAGATATATGAGGCAGCGAAGCAGGGAAGAGTTTAGAGAATTCTCTGAGGCTGAAGTAACAGGATTTAATGATTAATTTGGCATGGGGTAGATAAGTGATTCAGGACAAGTCTAGGATTATGTCAGTTTTATTTGACGGACTAGATAAATACACCTGTAGACTCCCTTACTTCTTTCCTACATGGGGTCACTTTTCAACCAGCAGTTAGGGAGACAACATGATGTATGTGGAGTATTTAGACCTGTATTTTAGCTGTAGTATGACTAAATCCAACAAGAGCAGCAACAGTTATACCATTCCAAAGAAATTCCTGAACACATGAGCGTAGTACCTTTGAAAGCTGCAATTTAAGATAATCTCCTTTTTTTATCTATCCATTGTGTGTTGTATAAAACCCTCCAAGTACCTCCTTGTACCTTCCCTCAAGGTGAGTTAAGATGTCTAATTCCTGTGCTGTTCCAGTGTGAAAGCTCATTTACATGTGCCTGCTTTTATTATAATGTCATGAGCAAGAGGAGGGAGCTTAGTGTTTGCCAAGGTTTCAACTGTTTAGTATTTTTGGCTCACTTCACTCTTAAACTCCTAGCAATCTAAATTCCCTGCTATATTCTCCTGATCTCACTAATTTCCGATGATGGTTCATTTCCTACAGAGTTCAGAAGAAATATGGTTATTGAGAACTGAGAGGAGAGAAGCCTGGTCCTAGAGCAAGTTGGAAACTATTAGGATCCCTGATCATATCTCTCTTGGGTTCTTAGTGATTATTGATGAAGTTTCATGAACACAGAAACAACTGAACTCTTAAACGTTAACTACAGATGACTAAATAGTTTTCCAGAGTCTAAAGGAAATTTTATTGACTCCTAATGCTTATGGGCTTGGATTGTGGGAACAGTCCTTTATTCTCTGTATGTGATCAGCGCAGCTAACAGGAAGAAGTTTGGAAGCAACCTCAACTCATCCTCCCTTTTAGTCTCAAGCATGGATGTATAGACGACATCAACCAGAGATGGGTTGATCCTACATGACAGGATATCATATTCTGAGCTGGATCTCGTTGAGTTTTTTCCTCAGCTGCCCCTCATTGGCTCCCAGATACCTTAATGCAGTGGTTCTCAACCTTCCTATGGCTGTGACTCTTGCATACAGTTCCTCATGTGGTGGTGACCCCCAACCATGAAATTTTGCTACTATTATGCATCATGATGTAAATATCTGCATTTTCCGATGGTCTTAGGCAACCCCTATGAAAGGGTTGTTCTACCCCCAAAGGGGTCATGACCCACAGGTTAATGATATATATAAACAAGACATGGGACACTGATTATTTCACATCTGCTGCAGTAAACAGGGGCTCAGGCATAAGATGACCTGGAAATGATATATATGCTAGGAAGCATGGATATTCATAGGCTGAATTACATTGTAGAAAGACAATAAACCTCTCAACTTCATGGAACAATTTCCCTCCCCCATCCCCAGGATTACAAGGCAGACAGGAGTTATAAGAGAAGACACTGTCTCAGGCCAACAGAGCTTTATTTGTGAGTGTTAGCAGAAGCTGGACTATGTTTGGTCCATGTCAGCCTGCCTTCCAGTTTCAAATACGAAAGGACAAATAACAAGTACACAAGATAATAAAAGTGGTAATGGAAAGGGTGCCTTACACCCAGTAATCACTAACTCTGATCATTTATAGAGGGAAAGAAACTTTGCTTGGGGCAATGAATGCATGTGGCTGTGTATTTTATTGAGTTGTACACTTAAAACCTGTATGGTTTTACAAACCAGGGTCACTCCAATAACTTCAATTAAAAAGATTTATATAAAGGAAAGTAAATGAGCTTATTAAAAATTCATCAGAATAGCATAGACTAGTGGTTGGCAAACTGTGGCTCGTGAGCTGTGGTTTGCCACTCTGTTGACTAATGAGTTTGCCAACCACTGGCATAGACAGTATTATTTTAAAGATATAGAAGACATGCACATCATGTAGATTATGCACCATAGGAAACAAAAAGCAATTTTAGATGATAGCTCACTGACTAAGCTGTATAATCATATTTCAGTATTTTATTTACTCCTTTATATTATTATTATTATTATTATTATTATTATTATTATTATTATTACAGCATTTGAGAATTTCTCATTAGAGGGAATATTTGACTATTGGGGAAATAAAAAGATTTTTTCATTTTTCCAGTAAAACCCACCACACAAGCTGTAACATTTCCCAGTTATGACTCACCTACAATCCCACCGATTCTGGTGGGTGCTATCCACTTTTTAAAAAATGATTAAATTATCAAACTGCTAAAAAAAAAAAGGAAGTAAAGGTATGCCATCACAAGGAGATGTCCGAATGCTATAAAAAGCTGAAGTGCTATCCAAGATGATAGAAATATTAATTGAGAGGGCAAACTGCTACAAGAATATTGAAAATTTAAGAGCAGACTTAAAATTTCCATACAGTAACAGAAGTGAATGCCATGGTAGAAAACAGTAATGGCAGATATTCCAAACTTGAGAAGTTGACTTAGAAAACAGATGGAAAGAACAACAAAAAATGGATCAGAATGTAGAAAATAGGATGTAACCATAATAGTGCTTCTCAAATGAAAAAAATTGAAAATAGCAAAAATTAGTAAATGATATAGAAAACATTTATAAAGATAAAGGATATATCGATTCATAGAACAAAAGATTCCTGGTGAAAATAAAATAAATGGTTGTACACTTAAATATATTTCAATGATTTTTTCCCCAAATACAAGTAATTTAAAAATTCTATAGAATCCTATAGAGGACAAAATAAAAATAATAATAAAAGTATAGACTCAAAGAAACAAAAATCTGGTGGGTCCCAGACTTTTCCTCTGCGAAAGAAGTTATCAAAGGATAAAAGAAAAATTCTGTTGAGTTTTGATGGAGAAAATTATGTGACCCAAGAAATGCCTCTCTAGTCAAATTGTTCTCTATATATGATGACACATAACGTCTAAGAACTCAAAATTCATACATTGTAAGAGACATGCCACATAACCAAGAAGTGATTAGGAGCTTGGTAATGGAGTAATCATTTTTTTTTAAATTAATATCAAAGCTTATTCTGCTTAGGAGAAAACATTTTAATATAAATTATTTGTTAAGCAAGTACATAGTTGCAACATATAACCTAAAGAACAAAAGGTTCCATAAAAATGGAACTGAACGCAAACTAAATCTCATATTTCACATGTGACTCTGAAGAATGTCCTTTTCTCCCCTGCCCCCTTCATTCTTCTCCCCCATTCACTTTTCTCCTTCCTCCCCTTGCTATACTCCCCTCTCTCCACACTTAACTGCGCACACAGGTAAGCAGGAGAAAGATATGATTCTGGTTTTAAAAATCTTAAAAGTGAATACTAGTACAGTGGTTCTCAACCTTCCTAATGCCGCGACCCTTTAATACAGCTCCTTTGATACAGCTCCCCAACCATACAATTATTTCTGTTGCTACTTCATAACTGTAATCTTGCTACTGTTATGAACTGTAATGTAAATATCTGATATGCAGGATGTATTTTCATTGTTACAAATTGAACATAATTAAAGCATAGTGATTAATCACAAAAGCAATATGTAATTATATATTGTGAAATATTTATTTCTAATTACAAATAAATGAAATTTTGTCTTGAATTGTGGTGTAGCATGGGTAACAGTCTTTACATAACAACAGTAAACTACATTGCTACATTTTGCTACACCGAGGAGCGTTGTGTTTGTTCCTAAGACCATGGGAAATATATGTTTTCCGATAGTCTTAGTTGACACCTGTGAAAGGGTTGTTCAACCCTCAAAGGGGTTGCGACCCACAGGTTGAGAACCACTGTACTAGTGGAATTAAAGATAGTCTTCCAACTCACCACAGAGGATACAAGCAAACTAATAATAATCATCTTAATAAAATGAACAAGTATACAGACATATAAATGGCAAGGGAGCCTAAAACACAGAAAGTCAAACATAAGATAATAAAAGATTAAGCATATGTTATAAATAAACATAAATGGTTAAGACAAAAATTCTACACTTGTGTTTTAATCAACAATGTTCAGCCTATAAGAGATATAACTAAAAATAAATAATAAAATTCCAGAATTGGACCAAGGTACAGCAAACAGATTTGAACAGAAAGAATGCAGGGAATGCAATATTAATATCAATAAAAATAAAATTCAAGGCAAAATGCATTAAAAGAAATGAGAATAGTCACTTAATAGTGATGAAAGGTAAAACTCATAATAACACATCATAGATATGAATCTGTGTTTAGTAATAAGCATCAAATCAAAACACAAAGAAAAATATCTTGGACAAGCAAGGAATAGTTGACAAACTATTTACAGTGACAGCTTTTAATGTGCTACTCATGGTCTGAGGAGAATAAATTAGAAAAAAATGTGCATAAGGTTTAAACAATAAAGGTGAAACCATAGATATAGCTAAAAATGTGCAATCTGTAGAGAATATACCTATTTTTGAAATTCATGGAGCATTTCTAGTGATGATTTTAGAAAAACACCAGTGAAGTCCCTAAACCAGAAATTTGCTAGGCTTGACATTTGGCAAAGAAAAGCTCTCAAAGAAAAACAGATGTTAAGCCCTGACGGGTTTGGCTGGGTGGGTAGCGTGTTGGTCTGCTTATTGAAGGGTTCCTGGGTTTGATTCCGGTCAAGGGCATGTACCTTGGTTGCGGCACATCCCCAGTGTGTGGTGTGTGGGGGAAACTGATTGATGTTTGTCTCTCATCAATGTTTCTAACTCTCTATCCTTCTCCCTTCCTCTCTATAAAAAAAATCAATTAAAAAAAAAGAATGACTGCAGTTCTAAAAACATTAACTACCCAGGAATATATATTAAAATAATCTCTTAAATAGCTATTTGCTAAAAGAAGAATTAAAATTCTAAGCAACAAATAATTTAGAATTATTAGAATATGGAAAATATAGCACTGCATGCTAGATTGATGCTATTGAGATCACCTCATTTTGATGTAAAGTAATACCTCTAATACTTTTGTTAGTCTAGGGAAGGTACTCCTAGGACTGATTAGAGCAAAAGGAATGCTATGGGGAGTAAAGATGAAGAAAACTGAAGGATTCAGTTTTCAATTGTTAAAGAGCTATAATTCTGGTTATGTAAGGGAAATAATAGTTTTGTTTAATAGTGGTAAGGGTGGCACCTTTAGAAAGTGATTTATGGATGAGGAGGGGAAAAGATGACTGGTGGAGAAAATGATGACCTTGGTTTTGGATATATTGGCTTCTGATTTATTACCACAACATAAAATATCATAGCAGTAAGTATTTTTATTACGAGGTTGGTGCTAAATGATTTAAAAATATTACCTCAATTAATCCTCATCATCTATATATATAAAAGACTAATATGCAAAGTGTCCCCTTGGGAGTTCAACTGGGAGACTGGGAGTTTTATTGCTTGCTATGACATGTGCTGACCACTGAGGGCAGCGTGGAATGAAGGAAGGCCCTGGCTGGCAGCCAGCAGCCACAGAAGGGAGGCCTAATGACTCTACCTGTGCAGGAATTTTGTGCACAGGTGTCTAGTATTTGCATTTATATCTTTGTGTAGATGGTAAATGCCTATGTTTATTTTTAATAAAAAAATTATATGTAGATTATATCAAAGGTATGTGCATTTCAAATTTTGATAGATATTGGTAACTTCCCTTCTAAAGAGTTTATAACAAAAGTTTCTCTCATCTTAAGGATCTACACTATCTGACTGTACCAACTTCTCCCTGCTCTTGCTGCTGTCTCTGATATAATATCCCTTATATCAGATGAATATAAGGGTAAATTATTCATGGAACTTCTGGTTCACTGTCCTTCAAATGATAATCCTGGTTATTATTTCCTGTTTATTGATTTGAGAGATAGAGGAAGGGACAGAATGAGAGAGAGAGGGGGAAGAGAGAGAGAAGCATCAATGATTTGTTTGGGGATTGAACTCAAAACCTTGGTATATTGGGACAATGCTCTAACCAACTGAGCTACTACTTCATCTTCTCCTTGGATGAACCTATCCAGCATGTTGACATCTCACTTTCATAAACTTCTTATCTCATTCGACCCTTTCTATCCATATAACCCTTCTGATGGTTTCAATAATATTTTTCTGCTGATAGTTTCCATGATCATGCCTGAAAATTTATCATCAGAAAGGGCAACACTTCCAAAATGTTAAATCATTCCATTCTTTAGGCAGAAAAATCTCTCTCCGTCTTCCTTCTCTACAACTCCCATAGCAAAAAACATATATATAATAAAAAATAAAACATCTGACTTCATTGAAATGTTTAATCTCTTGCTTCTACCTTTCTATGATTCTTAGGTCTTTTCCTGCCTTTCCTTCTTGGATAGGTTGAATTCCATATCTCATAATTATAATCATACCTGGAAAACAGTCCCCAATGCCCTTGTCCTTCCCTTCCACATTGTATTTTGTTAATTTAGTTGTACAGCTTCTTCACATGTGCACAAGTAGCTGAACATTGCCAGGGAATGTAATGCAACCAGGTGAGCTGATTGCATTTTATACTCAGGATCACAAAATTTCACTTAAAATTCAACATCACTCAGCAGTTGTCTAATGTTTTACTAGTAGGCTTACATGCTTTCTCTTACTCCTCGAATTTTCAACCCCCCTCTTTCTGCTGTCATTCCCACCCTTAGTTTGTGACTTTCCTTCATATGTGACTGACAAAAGTAGAAATAGGCAGAAGAGAACTACCTCAGCATCCAGCCTTGATCCACACACGTCAGTTGCCAAATGCCCCTCTTTGCTGCTGTGACCCATGCTCCTCGCCTATCAAAGGCCATCCTCTTGTGCTTTGCATCCTCCCTTTATCAGCTTTCCAAGGGCCTCCCTCTTTATTCTGCACCATCAATTTCACCCTCTCTCTTTGTATATTTTCTTTAGTATGCTACCATTATCTTTCAACCTACAAAAATGCCTTTGTTCACATCCTCTAACAGTCCCTGCTTCTAGCCACATGTCACTTGTAGGCCTTTTCTCATAATTGTCTGCCTAAGTTTTTACAGATTCTGTTCTCATTCTGCAACCTGTTTTTATTTCACTTCCAGCCTGATCACTGTACTCTGATTCATGTGTTGTCAGATCCAGGAGACAGCTCTGTACCCTCTCCCCCTTTTTTAATATATTGTTATTGATTTCAGGGAGGAAGGGAGAGGTTGAGAGAGAGGGAAACAGCAATGATGAGAGAGAATCATTGACTGGCTGCCTCCTGTATGCCCCCTACTAGGGATTGAGCCCATAACTCAGGCATGATCTCTTGACTGGAATTGAAACCAGGACCTTTCATTCCACAGACCGACACTTTATCCTTTGAGGCAAACCACATAGAGCTGTTACTACCTCTTTTGATCTCTCCATCAGCATCTCATGTTGGCTGGTCACCAACCATAGTGTTGGTCACTTTCTTCTCTGTTCTTCTGTTATAACCTATTTCTATTTTCTTCTCCAAACTGTGTTCACTTTTTCTTGGTTATCTCTGCAGGCTCCCCTACTCTCCAAATTTAAACCTTTCATATTTTGCAAGAGACCTGGCCTCATTTCCCCACTATACGTTCACATTAGGTGATCTCAAATTCAATCCTTTAGCCCAAATGTTTTCTGAGCTCTGAGTTTGTATCCAGTTGCTTAGTTATATGTCCTAAAAGGCTAACCTGAATTTCTACTGTAAACAGTCCTGCTATATTAATATATTATACCACTAACCCAGGCAGTTCTAATGCTAGAGCCATGAGAGTTATTCTTGACTTCATTAAAGAAGTCTCCATCTGTAAGTTTTATCCAGTTAACCCAGAAAATATAATCAAGTTCATCTACTTCTCCCGCTGCCATGGTGTCTTTTATGGGCCAGTGAAGTAGCTGCCTTTCTGCTCTTTACTCTCCCCCTTTCTCCACATCCCATCTTGTCCATACCTCACAGTTAGAGTGAGTTTGGTAAGAAATAGAAATAAGATCATATGCGCACCCACTATGTGTGAAGTGATTTCCACGGATTATTTTAAAATAATTTTATGAAGTAGATACTACTATTGCTCTTCACGAGGCTAAGTAATTTACTCCAGGTCACAAGGGAAGCAGGTGAAGGAACTGAGATTTAAACCCACAGTGACTGAATAGAGCCCATAGTCTGAATCACCAAGCAATGGTCTTTCATAGAAATGTCCCATTTTCCTCCCAACAGTAACTTGAATTCTTACAGCTTAATACTTCATCTGTATTGCCTCTGGGGATCTTGAAAATTATAGCTGAATTCTTTACAATGGGGATCATTTATTTTTCTGGCACTCAGTGTCAGAGGGAGTCTTATTTTGGGCAGCTGACTTAGGACACACTTATCAGGGCTCCATCCTGAACTAGAAGGCTCTATTCAGATGAGCAGGGTTTTATACACAATATTTCAGGAAGCTGTTGATATGGAGTCACTGTGATAAAAACACTCCCCTCCACCCCCAGAACATGCAGATTCTTTTAGAAAAGCACCAAGGTGAGTCTGTAGAAATAAAATGGCGACACGCTCATTTTCTGCAACTGCAAAGTACCACTGGCCTCTTATCAGTTAATCATAGTAATCAAAGATGCAGAGGTGGAGCCTTGTCCTTATATGATAAGTTCCCCAGGAAGGTTTGCATAAAGGCCAGCACCTTCAGTTCTTTGTCTCCAAGCCATCCTCCCTATGATGATGAATTCATCTTTATAACATACGTTCCAGATTCAACAAGTTCATGGTTTAAATACTTGCAGCTCTCATTGCCTGATGGAGAAACCCATTCTCCATTTTGGCATTCAAGACTCACTAGGATCTGGTTCCAGTGCAATTTCCCCCAGACTTAGCTCTGCCTTTTTCTGTACATTATGCTATCAGTAATGAACAAATTGCTTTTTCTTACACAAACTCATATTTTTCTCAAGATTTCTTTCTACTTTAGCTTCTTTAATCTAAGATGCTTTGTACTTTCAAGCATGTGCATTTAAACATCTTTATGGTATGGATGTGTGGCTCAGTGGGTTAGAACATTGTCCTTTACACCAAAAGGTTTGGGTTCAATTCCCAATCAGAGCATACACCTAGGTTGCAGGTTGGTCAAGGTGTGAATGAGAGGGTGAATTTTTAAAAAAATATTTATGTAAGGTGTGAAAGCATATGGAATAGTTTTTGGTAGATATTAGATTATTGCCATTCTTTGCTACTCTTCATTTGATTTTCTTATAACATGACTTTTAGCAGGAGAGGGATTCAGAAAAGTGGGGAGCAAGGCATGGATGGAGAGAGTTCAGGGATCCCTGCTACAGATGGGTTGATGGGAATGCAGAGAGCAGGATTATCTTGGGCAGCTAGACCCTCAGGCTTGGAGTATAGATAGATGTTCACCAAATTGACCAAAAAGAGTGGGCATCTGGCCCAAGTGTAGTAGAGAGAAGGGAGCAAGTTATACATGAGAATTGTCAGTACTTTTTTTATAGGGACATTTAGAAGGTCAAAAGTGTCAAAGATGAGGACTGTGGAGATGACAGAAGAAAATGATTATGAGTGTAGTGGACAAATGGGAGCAGACAGCCAGCAGATTGCCTGGAGAGTGTTACTGTGTGAGGTGGCAGATGGCCTGAGGTCAGAAGCCCAGGCAAGAATCACTCTCCCCAAAGTTGGCTGTTAAATTTCCTTTTATAAGAGGCTTCTGAAAGAAGAGGTAGATTGGAGAATAAAATTCTTGCTTCAGATCACAATACCTAACTGTTTTCTTTATGCTACTAGTGTTATCAGGGCATACAGGACTCCTCAGAATTTCTCTTGTTGGCAGGTGCCTTATAAATTGTGATAGGATTCAGGGGCTATCTCACATAGGTTGGAAGGCACTTGGATACAGGATCTTCAATTTAGCTTGTAGACCTCTTCCTGAGAGCATGGAAATTATCCTACATAATAAAAGCCTAATATGCAAATTGTCCCCTCCACTGGGAGTTTGACCAGGGGGAAGGGAGGACCCAGCTGGCAGCTGGCAGCCACTAAAAGGATCCTACCCATGCACAAATTTCGTGCACTGAGCTTCTAGTGCATCTATAAAAAAAGTCAACTTTGTTACATTAAACAGTTTTGTTTTCTATTTAGACATATGGCCTATTTTAGCATAAGAAGATCTTTGTTGTTTTTTCATTTAATTAAATGTGTTTTTATTTTTAAAGTATAGAGTAGGGGGAATTGGGAGAATTCTTGAGTCATTATTGCTGCAACCAATAGATGAAATTTGAGCCCAGTCTGAGACTATAGTTTTCACCCACAGTAGACAGCTATTACCCATGGACTTCTGTCGCTTTGATAAACTTAAACTGAGAGCATGATGGTCCTGATTGCATCTGGGAGATTCTTATTTCATCATTGTCAATCCTAGAAGCTTTCATTCACTTTCATAATAATCCATTAATCCTTTATCAGCCTTTACCCTAAAATAGGTTCTAAATCCTATAAAACTCAGACTGACTTTCAAATGAAAAACACCAATTTTAAAGATAGCTAGAGAAAACTCTTGAGTAGGAGAGAAAAAGGAGAGAATAACCAGTAGATTATGGAGCCTGAACGGAGTGGTTTTTAACTAAAGATAAAACTTGGCTTTGACATTGGAAGCATAAGAACAAAAATGCTAGGAGCAAAATCAGAATTTTCACTAAGCTTCAAGTGTGGAACAAAGAAAAGTTTATGTTCATACCCTGAGGTTTAAAATATATATATATATTGTTTGAATCACCTTGGGTTATACCTAAGAAATTTAGTGCCTATTGGATCTGGAAAGAAAATAAATAAATAATGGAAGTAAACTCCTAGTTACTAGTGTTATAAATCATAGTAGATTGCCAAAAGTCATTGAAAGAGAGAAATATTTGTTCTCTATTTTTTCACTATTGTACTAAAAGATGTTATAATGTGTGAGAAATGAATCTTTTAAGACCAACATGATCTCAGTTTTGCCCTGATATTATTTATGAATGTTCCAAACTTTATATCCTGTGAAACAGATTAGATGTGAAAGTGCTGTAAATACCAGGGTGAACTGGACCCCAAAAGGAATAAAAATTTTTAAAAAATGATGATTCCAGGTACCCTACTTTCTTCAGATCAGGAGTCAGCAAATTATGCTCCTTGTACCAAACCTGGCTCACTGTTTATTTTTATAAATAAAGTTTCTTCAGTAGGTGAATGGATAAATGTAGTACATCTAGACAGTGGAATGTTATTCAGCATTAAAAGGAAATGAGCTGTCAGACCATGAAAAGACATGGAAGAACCTTAAAAGTATATTACTAAGTGAAAGAAGCCAATCCAAGAAGATCACACACTGCATGATTGCAACTATATGACATTCTGGAAAAGGCTATGGAGACAGTCAAATGATCAATGGTTGCTAGTGGTTGAAGATGGGGCAGTAATGAATAGGATGAGCCTAGAAGACTCTAGGGCAGTGAAATACTCTGTATCTCACTATAATGATGGATGCATGCCATTATACGTTCGTTAAAAACCATAGAACGTACAACACCAAGAATGAACTGTAGTATAAACTATGGACTTCGGGTGATTATGATGTGTCAATGTACATTCATCCATTGCAACACTGGTACCTTTCTGGTGGGAGGTGTTGATAAGGAGGGAGGCTGTGCCTTGTGTGCGGGGAAGGAGGACATGGAAAATATCTGTATTTTCCTGTCAATCTTGCTGTGAATCTACAACTTCATTTAAAAATAGTCATAATCAAAAACAAGCAAAAAAAAATCAAATTGTTTATTGATCATCTAGGCTGACAACTTGTTTTCTGTGAGTCCCAGAGACTGTATGTGTGCGTGCTTCAAAAATATATTTTGTAGCTCCAATAAAGTCTACTGTTCTAGATTTTTATATACCTTGCTGGAGGAGTTTATAAATGATATCTTCATGCTTCAAGGGACATGACTCAAGAGTATGTTCCTTCAAAAGGTACTTTGCGGTGGTGTGAGCAAAATAATAATCTTGATGAAAGTAAACTGATGTTAACAGAGTGCGTCTGTATGTCTGGATTTATGTTATATATTTTTTGTCAGTAATTATAACAATTACCCTGTAATGTAGGATTAGGATTTCATTTAAGAAAAGTGAGGCTTAGAGAAATAATCTGCCTAAAGCAACAAATCTACTGAGTCAGTCTAGATTGAAATCTGAATTTGACCCTGCAGTCTATATATTCCCTTTCTACCACCTCATTGCCTCTTTCTGGGCAAGCTATCGATGTATACCAGACAAATTTAACAGATTTGTACCGGTAGCAACAAGTCATTTTTCTTTAATTTGACATTATCTTATGCTGCATGTACAGGTCAAGTAAATACATTTTTTTCCCAGCTGTACAGTGAGAGAATATTAGTTTCCTACCATAGACTGTTATCCATAGCTCACATCTAATTTTTTAAAAGTATATCTTCAAAGTGGTTCTAGAGGTCAGTGTTTACACTTCTTGGGAGATTCGCAACATTTTTTAGGTAGAAGGAGAGACATACTCCCTTCAGAATTCTCATCAGCATTTAATTTTTCAAAGAGGTGCAAAGTCCTTCAAAATGCCACAGCTAAAGGTTGTTGGGGGCACAGGGGATTGGAGATCAATTATATGGGTAGCCTGCTACGATTTATCATTTGAAGATAGCATCTATGTGAATTTAAAGAGAGACTAGTCAATATCACAGCACAGAGATAGGACTCAGCCAGTGTAATAGCATTAGAGATATAAAAGAGAGAGAGAGAGAGAGAGAGAGAGAGAGAGAGAGAGAGAGAGAGAGAGAGAGATATGAGAAGCCTTCCCAGATGGATGGGGGATGGGAGGTAGAAAAAATGCTGAGAGGAACAGCTATTTTAACATAGCTATTCAGAGTAAGGCAGTGCTAAGTCAAGAATTATTCATTTTCAAGTACAATAATCTCGTGTTCATTCTGAACTAATAGCAGAATTGGGTCTAATGGATTGCCAAAGTAAAATATGTATTAAATACATATGGAAATTGGTTTAATGATATTAATATTTCTCACTTTATTTTTCATTTGTAGGTGGGTGAAAGGCATATATAGAAGTAACCAAAGTAGTGATTCCTTGAAATTCATCTAAAGTTTTAAACAGTATTAAAGTAAAATTATGAGTCAGATTAGAATGAAAATAACTGTGAATGTTTGGACCATGCCATTTTTCTTTTAATGGCTTCTGCTTGTGGGCAGACATCTTACTTAGGATACATATTGGTATGGCAAACTGCATAAAATCTGTCAGAAACAAAGCCAAGCTCAAGACAAAGTTAACAAAGCTGTTTATGTATAAACAGCAGCAAAGGAATCCATCTGCCATTACTTCGGTCTTGTAGGGTTTGAAGATATTACAAAGGAGAGCCAGTTTTATCTAGTAACAAAGAATAAAGGTGGCCCTTAGCTGGTTTTGCTCAGTGGCTACAGCATTAGACCACCGACTGAAGGGCATGCACCTCGGTTATGTGCAGGAGGTACCAATCGATGTGTTTCTGTCACAGCAGATGTTTCTCTACTCTGTGTCTCTCCCCTTCTCTTCCACTGTCTCTAAAACTCAATGGAAAATTCGTGGGTAAAGATTGGCAAAAGAAAGAAGAAAGAAAAGAAAGAAAGGAAGGAAGGAGTGAAGGAAGGAAGGAAGGAACGAAGGGAAAGAGAAAGGAAGGAAGGAGTGAAGGAAGGAAGGAAGGAAGAAAGAAAGAAAGAAAGTGAGAAAAAAAGAAGAAAAAAAAAGGAGAGGCTGAGATGGTCTCTGATTGACATGAATTTTAGTTAGGTGAGACTTTTCTAATTGCTGTTCAGGAAGATTGGCAAGGGACCCAGAGAGCAGTTGAGGTATATTTCAAACAAGGAAGGCGTGCTCAGTGTTAGGGAGGAAGCATTCTATGGCTGGCCATTTCCCAGAACAAATGTTGGCTGAAGGGGTGCATTTTGGGGCTCAGATAATCATATTGGTTCTTATTTGGCAGGAGGAGAGGCTGCCATGGCAGGAAGTTTCTCAATGCTCATTTTTCTCTGTCTGGTGGAGGAGGAAGACAGGGCTTCTCACGGAACCAGAGTATCCGTGAGCCAACTATCTTCATCTCTTATTTGAGCTTAGCTGCCATCATGCCACTTTCCGCAGTTTGAGTAGTGCAATGATAGAGAAAATAAAGAGAGTCCACAAAGAAGAGGAATGGCCCAAGAATGGGCGTTAAATGGCCCAGAAACATTTGGTCTCAGCTGGCATTATAAAGGCCAGTTCATCTTCGCAGTGTTCAATGGCATCGTTTGTCATGGTTGATGGCATGGGTGTTAGCCACAAAGCTCTGGTTAACACCCCTCTCTGGGAGGGTCAGCGGAATACAGCCATGTAAGGATAATAAATAACAGAAAAAAGCATCGGAGCATTCCCTATTTGCTTGTTCATTGTTTCTCTCTCCAGGTCTGAGAGGGATATTTTGGTGAATGGTGTGGAGGCATAGTTCTGACAAGCAGCAGTGAAGCTTGGGTCAGGCCATCTGAGATTTGCTCTTAGCTCTGTCACTTTTCAGTTGGGTGACCTTGAGCTCATGGAGAGGTCTGGTATATTGAGCAGGGCAAATTAGGAGAGGTGAGATATGTGTCACAAGTGCAGATAGGATATATATATATCCTGTTTAATAAAGAGGAAATTGCTAATGGATTGTCATGCCCTCACAAAGATGGCGGCATGACCTACAGCCAATAAGGAGGGAATATGCTAATTGACTGCCATGCCCTCAAAGATGGCAGTGCCCATAGCCACAAGATTGCAGCATCCAGTCTCCTGCTGGTACCTACCTTCTGAGTCACTCAGTCCCCTCATCCCCTTAGCTACCCAGGGCTGGCCCAAGGCACAGCAAGCCTTGGATGTCAGCTGCCCAGGTTCCTAGGTCTGACCTGAGATGCAGGCAAGCCTCGGATGGCAGCTGCTTAGCCAATACCTGAGGCAGACCTCAGATGGTGACTGCCCAACCATCCAGGGCTGCCCAAGGCTCATTAACCAGGGAAGGCTGAGGCTTGCACTTCCAGCAGTGGCAGTAGCAGAGATGTGATGATGGTGTCACTTCCCCTGATCACCAGGTCACTTCCTGCCCCTGAGAGCTCCCGGACTGTGAGAGGGAACAGGCTGGGCTAAGGGAGCCCCCCCTCCAATGCATGAATTTTCATGCACTAGGCTTCTAGTTTATATATACAGTGGTACCTCAAGATACGAGTGCACTAACATACGAGATTTTTGAAATACAAGCCATCGAGCGAGCAATTTTTGCTTTGAAATACGAGCAACATTTGAGATAGGAGTAATCTTGAGGATCTTCTGGCTGCACACGACCTACCAGTTTACCGTGAGCATCTCATAGTTTCCCACGCCTCAAGGTTACGTAATGAATTAAACTCGTATTTCAGGTACCACTGTAGTTATATTGAACCTTGACCTCCTGGTTCATAGGTTGACACTCAACCACTGGACCATATTGGCCAGGCAGCAGACATCTTTATGATTGTGTTTGTTGGGGGATCCTGGTCTGTTGGGAGAAATGGCAAAGTTTCTCACCCAGATAAAGGTGCAAAGAATATCAATATAATATGTTCTTTTCCAACCAACTGTCCTGTTAAGTACAACCTCTTTATAAGAATGCTATTTTGAAAGAGCTAGAGCTTTAAAATAAAATAGGCTCAGATTTCAACCATGACTCCACCACCTGCTAATCTCATGATCTTAGGAAACTTAATTAACTTTTCCAAACCTTAATTTCCTTTTCTCTAAAATGGAAAATGAATGCCTTGCAGAATCATGTAGATTAAAGTTAATGAATGTACCTTTTCTTGCACATAATAGGTAGCTAATAAACTATAGTAGTTTTTACATGATATATACATGACCTCAGCCAATATTAGGTGGCTCATTGGGGAGTAAATATCATCTCATTGATAAACACCCACTTCACTGAAGACCGCTTCCAGAACTGGGAAATATACCACCTCACTCAGTAGATTTTACCTTGCTATTTAAAAAGCTTCAACAAAGATCTCAGAATATTTTCTTAGCATTATAAAATATACCAAGAGGAATTTCCAGCTCATTGAAAGCTGACCTTATATAATTCTGGTTTAAATAACCCAGTTATATGAGAAAGAGGACTTAATGAATAAATGAGATTATTTCTAAAGCTGATAGTAAATGTGCAGGAGCTTGGATAGAAGTGGGTGATAATCTATGCAAGTTCATTTTCAATTTTAGAGAGCAAAGTTTTAAAAAACTTGATGAATTTTCATTGAAAGAAACTAGGCAGTAGAAAAAGAAATCATGATAGAACCATTTTGTTGACCACGCTTTTAATTTTAAATTTAATTGTTAATATCTAAGATGTTTGTCATACGTCTTTTCAATTGCTGCGTGTGTTGTTTATCCATCCTGGTCTCTGCTGGTCCAGTTATTTATCCTCAATTTCTTGCTTTCAAATGTTACCTGGCCCCAGTTTGATATTAGGTGCTATGTGTGCTGGTTGTTAGGGATCCAGAAATGTAAGGCAGCCCCTGTATTTGAAAAAAATCAGGCCAGTAGGGGAGTAGACAAATGTACAAACAATAATGATATACATTAAGTCAATTTTATAGAAGAGGTTAGAAAGGTTCAGTGCTTCTTAATCAATGTAGGTCTTAAGCCAGGAGTAAGAACAGGGAACCCAGGAAATCCAGTGGAAAGATACAGGATAGGAAAGATACAGGAAGGCTTTTTTTTTTTTTTTGGAGTGAAACTGAAAATGGGCTCTGGATGATGATGATATATTTGCTAAAAGGACAAATAAATAAAGTACTCCAGACGAAGAACAGCGTGACAAGTGTCACCAAGTATTCCATGGTGACCTGATTAGTCTATTTCTATTTGTTTAATCATAATACAGCTTTATCATTTTCTTTTTTTATTGTTTAAAGTATTACATCTAATAGTACATATATCTTCCTTTTTTCTCCATTGACCTTCCCCTAGCCTCTCCTATCCCCTATTGCATGCCCTCATCCCACCCTTCCCCAGTGCCTTGTGTCCATGGGTTGTGCTTATATGCATGCATACAAGTCCTTTGGTTGATCTCTTTCCTGTCCTCCCCAACACTCCCCTGTTTGCGCACTGTAAATTGACAGTCTGTTCGGTGCTTTGCTGCCTCTGTATCTATCTTTTTGTTCATCAATTCTGTTCTTTATTTTCCACAAATGAGTGAGATCATATGGTATTTTTCTTTCATTGCCTGTCTCATTTCACTTAACATAATGCTCTCCAGGTCCATACCTGCTGCTGCAAATGGTAAGAATTTTTTCTTTTTTTATAGCAGCATAATATTCCATTGTGTAGATGTACCATGGTTTTCTAACCCACTCGTCTGCGGATGGGTATTTAGGCTGTTTCCAAATCTTAGCGATGGTGAATTGTGCTGCTATGATGATAGGGGTGCATATATCCTTTCTGATTGGTATTTCTAGTTTCTTAGGATATATTCCTAGGAGAGGGATTACTGGGTCAAATGGGAGTTCCATTTTTAGTTTTTTGAGGAAACTCCATACTGTTCTTCAAAGTGGCTGTACCAGTCTGCATTTCTACCAGCAGTGCTCGAGGGTTCCTTTTTCTCCACATCCTCACCAGCATTTGTCCTTTGTTGATTTGTTGAAGCTTGCTATTCTGACAGGTGTAAGATGGTATCGCATTGTCATTTTGATTTGCATCTCTCAGATAATTAGTGACTTTGAGCATGTTTTCATGTGTCTCTTGGCCTTCCTTCTGTCATCTTTCTAAAAGATTCTATTTAGGTCTGTTGCCCATTTTTTTATTGGATCATTTATCTTCCTTTTATTAAGTTGTATAAGTTGCCTATAGATGTTGGAGATGAAACCTTTATAAGTAATAACATTTGCAAATATGTTCTCCCATACAGTGGGCTTTCTGATTGTGTTGTTGATGGTTTCTTTTGCTGAACAAAGCTTTTTATTTTGATATAGTCCCATTTGTTTATTTTCTCTGTAGTTTCCATTGCCGTAGGAGCGGTATTGGTGAAGAAATTGCTTTGGCAGGTGTCTGAGATTTTGCTGACTGTGGATTCCTGTAGTGTTTTTATGGTTTCCCATCTTATGTTTAAGTCCTGTATCCATTTTGAATTTATTATTGTGTATGGTTTAAATTGGTGATCCAATTTCATTTTTTTACATGTATCTGTCCAATTTTCCCAATACCATTTATTGAAGAGACTGTCTTGACTCCATTGTATGTTCATGCCTCCCTTGTCAAATATTAATTGAGCATAGTGGTTTAGGTCGATATCTGGATTCTTTATTCTATTCCATTGGTCTACATGTCTGTTCTTGTGCCAGTACCAGGCTGTTTTGAGAACTGTGGCTTTAAAATACATCTTGAAATCTGGTATTGAGATCCCACCTACTTTGTTTTTCTTTCTCAGAATTGCTGTTTCAATTCAGGGTCTTTTATTTATTCCAGATGAAATTTTGGGACATTCCTTTTAGGTCTGTGAAATATGCTGTTGGTATTTTAATGGGAGTACATTAAATCTACAGATTGCTTTGGGTAGTATGGACATTTTAATGATGTTGATTCTACCAATCCATGAACATGCTATGTTCTTCCATCTGTTTACGTCTTCCTCTATCTCTTTATTCAGTGTCTTGTAGTTTTTTGCATATAGGTCTTTTACCTTCTTAGTTAAGTTTATTCCAAGGTATTTTAATTTTTTGGTGTGATGGTAAATGGGATTGCTTTTTTAGTCTCTTTTTCTGTAAGTTTACTAATAGTGTATAGAAATGCCAGAGATTTCTTGGCATTAATTTTGTATCCTGCTTCATTGCTGAATTAATATATTAAGTATAAGGGTTTTTTGATGTTGTCTTTTGCTTTTTTTATATATATTATCATGTCATCTTCAAATAAGGACAACTTTACTCCTTCTTTTCCAATTTGGATGTCTTTTATTTCATATTCTTGTCTGATAGCAATGGCCAATACTTCCAGTACTATGTCAAATAGGAGTGGTGAGAGTGGGAATCTGTGTCCTGTTCCTGTTCTAAAAGGAAATGGTTTTAGTTTTTGCTCATTGAGTATGATGTTAGATGTGGGTTTATCATATATTGCTTTTATTATGTTGAGATATGATCCTTCTATTTCCACCTTGTTGAGAGTTTTATCAAGAAAGGGTGTTGGATTTTTTCAAATGCTTTTTTTGCATCAATTGATATGACTGTGATTTTTATCTCTCACTTTATTTATGTGATATATCATGTTTATTGATTTGCAGATATTGTACCATCCTTGCATCCCTGGAATAAATTCTATTTGGTCATAGTGTATAATCTTTCTGATGTACTGCCGGAAATGATTTGCTATAATTTTGTTGAGGATTTTGGCATCTATGTTTATGAGGGATATTGGCCTGTAATTCTCTTTCATTGTGTTATCTTTATCTGGTTTTGATATTAGGGTGATGCTGGCTTCATAGAAGGAGCTTAGAAGTGTTCATTCGTTTTGAATTTTTTTGAATAGTCTCAGAATAATATGTTTTAGTTCTTCCTTGAATGTTTGGTAGAACTCCCCTGTGAAGCCATCTGGCCCCGGGCTTTTGTTTGCTGGAAATTTTTTTGATGATTGCTTCAATTTCTTCCATAATTATTGGCATATTGAGTTGTTTAGATTCTTCCTGATTGAGTTTTGGAAAGTTGAATTTTTCTAGGAATATGTCTATTTCTTCCAGGTTGTCCAGTTTGTTGGAATAGAGTTGTTCATAGTATTTTTTTTTTAAACAATCTTTTGTATTTCTGTGGGGTCCGTTGTTATTTCTTCTCTTTCATTTCTGATTTTGTTTATTTGGGTCCTCTCTCTTTGTTTCTTGGTAAGCCTGGCTAGAAGGTCATCAATCTTGTTTATCCTTTTAAAGAACCAGCTCTTTGTTTCATTGATCTTTTGTATTTTTATTTTTGTCTCTGTCATTTATC
The DNA here is from genome assembly GCA_004026805.1 of Lasiurus borealis. NCBI lineage: Eukaryota > Metazoa > Chordata > Mammalia > Chiroptera > Vespertilionidae > Lasiurus > Lasiurus borealis. The sequence goes on along the minus strand of PVJN01001039.1, from coordinate 35,777 downwards.
TTCTCTCTGATATTTATTATTTCCTTCCTTATGCTTACACTGGGCTTTTATTATTGCTCTCTTTCTAACTATTTGAGTTGTAGGGTTAGGTAATTTATTACCATTGTTTGTTTTTTGCAGGAGGCTTGTATAGTTATGAACTTACCTCTCAAGACTGCTTTCGCTGTGTAACAGAGATTTTGGGTTGTTGTGTTTTTATTGTTTGTTGCCATGATGTTTTTTATTTCTTCTTTGATCTCTCTGGTAACCAGTCATTGTTTAATAGCATGCTGTTTAGTCTCCATATGTTTGATTTTTTTGGCTTGTTTTTATTGTTGTTGATATCTAGTTTTATGCTATTGTGATCTGAGAAGATACTTAATACAATTTCTATCGTCTTGAATTTGTAGAGACTTTGTCTGTGACCTAATATAGGGTTTGTCTTTGAAAATGACCCATGTGCACTCGAGAAGAATGTATATTCTGTGGCTTTGGGTTAAAATGTCCTGATGATGTCAATTAATTCGTTCCAGTTTAGTGAGTCATTTAGGATTGATGTTTCTTTGTTGATTTTTTTTTTAGAGCATTTGTCCAATGATGACAGTGGGGTATTAAAGTCTTCTACTATGATTCTATTGCTGCCAATCTATCCCTTGATATCCTCCAGGAGTTTTTTTTTATGTATTCAAGTGCTCCTGTATTGGGGGTGTAAATGTTTACCAGCATTATTTCTTTTTGTTGGATTGTTCCCTTTAGTATTATGAAGTGGCCTTCCTTATCTCTTATTATATTCTTCACTTTACACCTAATTTGTTAGATAGAAGTATTGCTACCCCAGTTTTGTTTTGTTTTTTCATTTTCATTTGCCTGAAAAATCGTCTTCCATCCCTTCACCCTTAGTCTGTGTGCATCTCTTTTTCTGAGGTGGGTTTCTTATAGACAGCAGATATATGGGTAATGTTTTCTTATCCAATTCATTACCCTATGTCTTTTGATTGGGGAATTTAATGTATTTACATTTAAAGTTATTATTGATAGGTACTTATTTGTCACCATTTTTATTCTTTACCCCTGTGTTCCTTCTTTACTTCCTTTTTTTTTTTTTGATAGCAGACCCTTTAGCATTTCTTGAATTGCTGGTAATAAACTCCCTTAGTCCTTTTTTATCTGTGAAGCTCCTGATTTCACCTTCAATTTTGATTGATAGCCTTGCTGGGTACAGTATTATTTCATTCAGACCATTCCTTTGCATGATTATATATATTTCATCCTATTCCTTTCTGACCTGATGAGTTTCTGTTGAGAAATCAGTCTCTAATCTGGTGGGGATTCCTTTGTAGGTAACTTTCTTGTCTCTCTCTGGCCACTTTTAAGATTCTTATTTTGTTGTTGCTGTTTGCTAATTTAATTATAATGTGCCTTGGCATCACTCTTTTGAGGTTCATTTTTTTCTTGGGACTCTATGAGCTTCTTGGATTTGTGTGGGTTTTTTCTTCCCTTATGTGAGGGAAGTTTTCTGTCATTGTTTCTTCAAAAAGGTTTTCTATTCCTTGCTTAGTTTCCGCTCCTTCTGGAACCCCTATTATGCAGATGTTGTTTTGTTTTGTTTTGTCCTAAAGTTCCCTTAGGCTCTCCTCCTGCTTTTTAATTTTTTTTTTCTAGAAGCTTCTCTACTTGGGTATTTTTCCTTACCTTGTCTTCTAGCCCACTGATGTGGTCCTCTGCTTCTTCTAACCTACTCTTGATGCTTTCTTTTGCATTCTTACAGTAGCGATGTCATTTTTCATTTCTTCTTGGTTCTTCTTCATTTCCTCTTGGTTCTTACTCATATTGTCAAATTTGTCTCCCATTCTTTTCAGCCACATTATGACCATTTCTCTGAATTCTTTCTCTGGCAGGTTGCTTGCCTCCATTTCGTTTCTTTTCTCATCATGCCTGCTTTTCTTTCATATGTGCGCTTTTTTTTTTTTTATCTCCCCATGGTCTCTATTCTCTGGGTGTCTGGTTATGTAGTCTCTCTTTCCTACTTTGCCGGTACAATTCACAAGGCACTGAACAGAAATGTATTCCCGATATAATAACCCAAATAAAGGTGATCACCAGAGAAAGGCAAATTAGAGGATAGGAGAGGAAGAAGGGGAAAAAAGAGAAAGGAATGCAAAAATGAAATTAGGAAAGGGAAAAATAAGATAGAAAATAAAGAGAATAAGAAAGAAGAAGGGAACAAATCATATGTATATTTAAAAAAAAATTCCTCTGTGCCTCAGTTTTTCCCATCTGTAAAATGGTTTGAACAGTGGTACTACCAAATAAGATTTTAGTGAGAATAAGATCAGTAAATGTATGTAAAGATCTTAAAACATTGTCTGGCATACAGAAGTACTAGGTACTACTACTGTCATCTTCCTATTGAGAAAATAAGAAAAATGGATAAATTCTAAAAAATAAAATAAAATCCAGGGAGGCTATTTCTACAAAATAGTGATTTTATAGAAGAGGAAATAGATGGTGAATATGTGCAAGGTAATATACATAGCAAAGTACAGAGGAGAATCAGCAGCCAGTTCTACTTATCTACTATTAATACTCGCCATGCACAGAACTGATGGCAGGAGCATGTGGTGGTAGGCAGTCATTGGGAATATTTGGCACCTGGGGGTCCCAAGGAGAGGTCTAGGTTGAGAGAGTACCCAAAGTGAAGGAGGACCTAGAGCAGACCCAATGGGGAATCCACGGTGGGAAGGCAGATCCCTTCAAAGGAGGCTACTGGGATCAGAGTGAGGAGGTATAGAAATTAGGGTAAGGCAGACAGTAGTGTGCTAGTCAATGTTTAACACTGGTTCAGGATCAGTAGAGCAGGATCATGATTTGTGAAGTTTGTTGAATCCCATGGTTTGAATGCTCCCATTAAGTGATTAATGTTAAGTCACTGACTGGATTTGGGGAGATATATGCACAGTCAGCTTTCATGAGCCCATGCAAGCCAGTTGCAGCCCACCACTGAAGGTCCAGGCCCAGATTGAGACTACAGATGCCAATCTATAGCAGTTATTATTATTTTAAAAATATATTTTATTGTGTTTTTACAGAGAGGAAGGGAGAGGGAAAGAGAGTTAGATACATTGATGAGAGAGAAACTGATCAGCGGCCTCCTGCATGCCCCCTACTGGGGATGTGCCTGCAATCAAGGTGCATGCCCTTGACCAGAATCCAACCTGGGACCTTTCAGTCCACAGGCTGATGCTCTATCCACTGAGCCAAACCGGTTTCAGCAGTAGTTATTTTTATAACACACAGATTCCATCTCTCACCACCGAGCAGACTCCTCTTGCGAGGGTTATCCATGCTGCAGTCACAAGCAGTCTGCCTCTTCCTTTGCCAGAAAGAACTCTCCAGCTTTCCTTTTGGTTCCCCAACTAAGGCTGTACTTGTCAACTGAACACTTCATCAGGCCTTGGGTATTGCCCAACATCATCCCCTAGTCTTGATAGACTCACACTGCTGAACTGCAGGTCTCCTTATCACCCATCTTCTTGTAGGCCCCACTTCCAATCTTGTGTTGTGTGTCCTTTAAGCTGATTCTTCTTTCTGCCCATTCTTTTTCCTCCCACTGCACTGTGTTCTCCACAACTCCTGTTGCCTTGTAAACAAGCGCTCCCACATCCACAGTGTGCAGAATGTCTCTCTGTCTCAGCCTCCATGAGTCCCTCTGGGGATGTAGCTCTCCTGGAGCTCTGAGTGGAGGCTGCATTTTCTTTGAAACTAAAGGTACCTGGGAGCCCAGACATAACACCTGGCTTCTCCAAAGACAGCTTCGTTGAACCTAGAGTAATTTCGTCCTTCCTCTTAACAACCTCTTCACTTTTGAAGTCCCAACCATATGCTCATAACACCTGTTAACCCTTCTAGTGGCTGTCAGTGATGAATCTCTTGGCCAGCCCCTGCCTTCTCGTTCATTGAGATCTTCCATGCCTTGCTGTTCAGGCACCATCTCCATGCTAAGGTGAGCATCATTTGGGGCAAGCTTCCAGCCTTGAAGTTTTATCTTCGGGGCTATAATTACCTTCACTCCCATATCACTTCATTTTGCTCCTGATCTTTGACATCACTTAACTGCTCTACTCCTAAAACCCCCGACTCCCATTTCTCGGTAGCACGGGTCAGCTGCAAGGTCATGCCCTCTCACCCCACTGATCAGCCCACTGCAGCCAGACTCCTACCCTCATTCTCATGATGTTCTTAATGTGGCCACCAGGTCTCTCCTGTCAGTCCACTCACCACGTGTTTACAGAATGATCTTTTAAAAATATATCGTGATCATGTCATAGTTTAATGCAATTAAATAATTCTGTGTTAATTTCCTCACTTATTTACAGACCTATCACAATAAATGAAGTAGTCAAAAAATGCTGCTTTTGACAGGTGGATACATTTCATCATTGTTTTCTTTAAGACTGAACTAAAAATATTTTAAAATTTGTCCCCCACCTCAGATTGCTACCGTCAGGTGGGTTGTATTTTCATGATCCCATAAAATCATAAATTTTCATCTCTTGGTTGCATTTTTCGGTTGCAAGCTCATGGACCTCAGAAATGAAGTGCATGTTCATTAGTATGGCATTCAAGGCCTCCTGTGATCTTCCCTGTGCTCACCTTTTTTATTCTGTCCCGAGTTTTGTCTGGCTCCTAACAACACCTTTCAGTTATATGAAGTCTCAGCCGCAGAAGCATTTACTTCCTGTCCTGGGTCTTTTCTTTTTCCAAATACTCCTTTTTTCCCCATTCTGTGCCATCTCCCTTTTCAATCTTGTCAAAATTCCCTCATCTTTTATTATAGCTCCTAGCATGCCCTTCGCGTAGACAGAATTGCTCATTACCTCCTCTTCCATATGTATTTTTTCCTTCAACTTCAGTGTCCCTCTTTGTTTATTCCTCTGGCTTTTATTATTCACTGTGGAGGTCATGATTACATTGGCCTCATGTCTGTGACCCAGTCACCCAGCATAGTTCCTGGCCACCTGAGCTCCTGAGAGCAGAGTCAGCATACAAGATGTGGGAGTCCAAGTTCAGAAGCATCAGGTAATTTTCCCAGAGTGACACAAATTGGCAGCAAAGCTAGGGTTTAAATTGAGATCTGTCACATTTTTTTTTCCAGCTGCATGACATTCAGCTTCTCATGGGCTCACCTTTCTTCTTGCCTCAGGAAAGAGAATGCCAACTTGTGATTATTCCCCAGCTCCCATTTTTTTTTTAAAACAATAGCATTATTCAGATATACTTCAATATTTTAAAGTGTACAAATCAATGATTTTGGGTATATTACACTATCTTACTATTAGTGATAGAATATCTATAACATAAAATTTGCCATTGTAACCATTGGTGAGTCTACAATTCATCATTAATTACATTCACGATGTTGTACAGCCAGCATCACTGTTATTTCCAGAACTTTCTCATCACTCCACAGAAACCCTGTAACCATTGAGCATTAACTGCCAATTCCTCCCTCCTCCCAGACCCTGAGAATTAGAAAACTGTTTAGGGGTTCCTTAAACATGTAAACAGAATTATCAGCTGGCGCCACAATCCCAATCTTAGATATATACCTCAGGGAATTGAAATCAAGGACTTGAATGGGTACTTGGACCTATGCCGCTGTTCCTTAAAACATTATTCACAACTAGGGGCGAGTGCATGAAATTTGTGCACGGGGTGGGGGGAGGGTGAGTCACACAGCCTGGCCTGCCACTTCTCACATACTGGGATCCCTCAGGGGATGTCCCCCTGGGGGGAGCGGGCCTAAGCCGCAGTCTGGCCTCCCTTTGTGGAAGGCTACCAGGCTGATCAGAGGAAGGCACCAGACCTATCAACCCGCTGCTGTAGCCACTGCCAGTTACTGCAGCCACCAAGGTGTTTTCATCAACACGGACTCCAGTCCCTTCAGCATGAAATAATGACAACTTTCTTTAGGCATTTTCAAGATGTGTCTTTCATAGGATATGATGTTTCTTTCTTTCTTTCCTTTTTTTATCCTCACCTGAGGATATGTTTCCATTGATTTTTAAAGAATGTGGAAGAGAAAGGGAAAGACAAAGAGAAACATCAAAGTGAGAGGAACACTTTGATTGATTGCTTCCTGCATGAGCCCTGACCTGGGCCCCAGCCAGGGAGGAGCCTGCAACCTAGGTACATGCCCTTGATCAGAATCAAACCTGGAGCCTTCGATCTGCAGGCCAAGGCATTATCCACTGAGCCAAACCAGCTTAGGCAAGATATGACATTTCTTAGCCTTCTAGCAGCAAACCTTCTTTTTTTCCTCCAGGAGTGTGGTGGAAAAACTCTAGATCACCTTTTTGGATTCTTATTACTCAAGTAACTAAGAATATTACCAGTGGTATACAGCCAATGTGAGTGGTCAGAAAAGGTGTTTCCTCTGAGACTTTAGGCCTGGGCAGGGGCCCCTCAGCTTTCTCAGATCACGGGCTCTGGGCCCACACAGGGCCTACCTCGGAGTGACCTGGTTGCTGAGGATGTTCCCAGGACCCAGGCCACTGGTGCCTACATATGCAAATTAACCACCATCTTTGTTGGGTTAATTTGTATACTCACTCTGATTGGCTGTGGGCTTAGCAGAGGTACAGTCAATTTACATGTTTTTCCTATTATTAGGTAAGATACCTAAGTATAGACTGTTCTTTTTCCACTCCATCCTGAGCTTTTACTGTACCGTAGCCTCTGTTTAATTCTATTTTACAAACTGAGCTTCCAAGTTAGATGTTATTTCAGATAGATGCAGTTCAGTTGTTTCTTGATCTCTCTTTCCTTATCACCGGCCTAAGATATCTTTCAGACACTTTTCCCTTATCACGCCCCCATGAAATTTTAATACCACATATACACTATATATATGTTCACAGAGAATAGCAAACTGTTTATAATATCTGAGATTAATTTGCTCCCTAAGAGCTAGTTGCTGACTCCTGTAGGTGAGGTCACTCTGGGTGAGAAGTAAGGCCTCACTGTGGGAGCCAGGTCTGCCGGCCAGCTCTTCCCCTAATCCAGTGGTTCTCAACCTGTGGGTGGCAACCCCTTTGGGGGTCAAACAACTCTTTCACAGGGGTCACCTAAGACCATCGGAAAATGCAGATATTTACATCACGATGCATAACAGTAGCACAATTTCATGGTTGCGGGTCACCACCACATGAGGAACTGTATGCAAGGGTCGTGGCCTTAGGAAGGTTGAGAACGACTGCCCTAATCGCTTGTGTGATTTTGGGCAAGTGGCTTAATCTCCATGTGTCAGTTTCCGTATTTGTAGACTTGGGATGTTACAAAACAGTACCTGCTTCAAAGGTTTTTTTGAGGATTAAATGGCAATATATGTAAGGCGATACCTGGTCTTTAGAAAGTGCTGTATAAGAGTTAGCTATTACTGTTTTTGAAAGGGTTCTTCTATTTAAAAATAGTTTTAAAAAAACAACCCAGTGGATTATTTGGAACCAGATTCTAATATATTTCCCACCTTTTGAATGGTGTTTTCCAGTCCACCATTAGATTGTTGTTTTTCTTTTATTGTTGTGGTTGTTGTTTTTTAAGAAGAAAACGGGATACTCATTATTCTCTGTTAATTTTTCCCCCATTTTCTCGCCATTCATTCATTTTTATTTTCTCAACAATCACAGTGCATTGGCATCTGGACTTGGTGAATTTGAAGGACCAGCATAGACACTTTATGGGTTTGGTTTTTATATTAGAGTCCATGGATTCAGTCAGATGTATAAGGATCTGGAATTGGAAATAATGTTGATTTCAATTCAGGATGATTTTTACCTAAGGAATCTCTCCAGGGTGTTTGGTGGGGGGAGAGCACAGAAAAGAAACTCATTTCCTGGGAACATTCCACTGGTCATCATTCATCATGCAGGCGCTGGAAGACAGGACCTGGTTTTATTGAATCCAGGTAGTTCTCACTAACTACCTGCTCATAGGTCCGCAGGCCCTTGTTTGTTTGTGTATTTTGGAGTTGGGCCTATTTAATTACTGGTTAATTTTATGATGTAGTGAATCAGGTCTAACCTTCCAGCAACAAATCATTTATTTTTAAAAGGCTAAAGCCTGTACACTTTATTTTGACTGTGTGGAGGAAGTGGTGAATGAATGATTTGACCAAGTGACTACAGGAAATTGCTATTTAATTAATCAAGGAATATGGGTGTTCTTATTGAGAGTGGGGAAGCTAAGGTGGTCCTATAAGAGACAGAATAGAGTAGATACCAAATTCATATTTGCTGAAGTAATCTTCACTTAGTTAACTTCTTGGGGCTCCATAAAATAAAAAGCATATCTATATATTACTACTTGTATGGTACTTAGGAAGATACAATGAATTATAATGTGAAGTGCTTTAAACATAATTCATAGTGTAGTGATCAGCAAATGCTACCTATGATTATGATTAACATGTTAAGCACCCAGACTGTTTTGTCTTCCGGACAGAACGTATAGTGTTAGTCACCTATGACTGACTGGGTGCTTAACGTATTAATACTTGCAGCTGATAAATAGAGGACATAGATGGCTTTGCTGAGAGTGTGTCTCTTTCATATATCATTCACTCTCAGCTGGTCTTCCTTTATCTTTGTAAAATAAAAGAATAGGTGCCCAATATCTCTCCATTTTTCCATCCCTAATCCACCAATCTGTGTTTTTTTTAAAAAATATTCTGCATGTAAGTGGTATCATACGGTATTTGTTTTTCTCTGTCTGGCTTATTTCATTTAACATAATGCCCTTGGGTCCATTATGTTACTGCAGATGTCAGGATTTCTTTCTTCCTTATGGCTGAATAATATGTTCCACTACACACACACACACACACCATTATCATCATCATCATCATCATCTTCTTTATCCATTGATGTAATGATAAATTGATGGTCAGAATACAAACTTTTAGTTTTAAGATGAGTATGATCTGGGGATCTAATGTATAGCATGGTGATTATAGATAATAATACTGCATTATATAATTGAGAGCAGATCCTAAATCTTATCACCACAAAAAGAACTAGAAGTTATGTAACACATTAAAGTTGTTAGCTAAGAATATGATGGTAATCATTTTACAATATATAGGAATATCAAAATTAACACATTATATATTTTAAACTACACAGTATTATATAAAAATTATATCTTAAAGCTGGTGGGAGAAGGGAGAAGATTTTCCACATTTAATCAAGGTAATAAGCAAAGGACATCAACATGTTTCTTGCCTTCCAAAGACTCAAAACAAAAATCTTCTGGGTAAATCCTTCTCCAGTTCCCTTTGTTGGAATTAGCCTCTAATATCTCTAGGAGAACACAGAATGTGCTTTCAAGTTTCATGCCCTGTGATTGCCTCTCTGCTGGATTAGCTATGTTCTGCATGCTCTAGCTTTTTGCACTTAGCATAAAAGTCAAGAGGCAGGGACCACTTCCCATTCACCTTTGGAACCTTTTCAGCCTGGGGAACCAGCAGTCTCTCAATAGCACTCTTTCTTCTTTTCTGACACCATTTATTTATTTATTTATTTATTTATTTATTTAGATTTTTTACACTATTACATATATCCCCATCCCCCCTGCCTCCCATTCCTTTTCCCACATCCCCCCAGCCCCCACCCTGTTCTCCTGTTCTTCACCACACTGTTGTCTGTGTTCATGAATTATGCATTTACTAGTATGTTCTTTGGCTAATATCTACATGTTCTTTCACCCATTTCTCCCCACACATCCCTTCTCTCTGTCATCTGTCAGTCCATTTCATGTATCCATGCCTCTGGCTCTATTTTTTTTTTTTTTGAGCATTTATTTTGTTCATTATATTCCACAGGTAAGTTAGATCATGTGATACTTGTCTTTCTCTGTCTGGCTTACTTTGCTTAGCATAATAATCCCCAGGTCCATCTATGATATTGTGAAAGATAAGACTTCCTTATTTTTTATGGATGCATAGTACTCTATTGTGTAAATGTACCTTGATTTTCCTTTTCCAATTGTAGGGAAGATAAGACCATCCTATCTTCTACACTTCCATTGTGTTCTTCAATTGGTCTAAGTCATGAATTATGAGAAAACCTTGGTCTTTTTTGGAGGCAATCAGTAACTGTGTTGGTACTAGTGGCTGAAAGGGGGGTTCTGACACTGGTAGATTCAAATAGGGTGGGGCACAATCTAAGGCCAAAGCTTCTGTAAGCACCTTTCACCCAGCATGCCTCATTCCTGGTAGACTCTGCATCAGTTTATGGAGACTTTCCAAGGGCAGAAATTCTAGGCTGGGAAGAAAATTATGGAGTTGTGGTTATGATGCTTTTTCAGTGTCAACTAGAAATTCATATGCTGGCATGCTCATTGGCACAAAGAGGTGTGTTACTTTATGACAATACTGTTTGATTTTGCAATTGAGCCCCTCAGGGAGAAAAAATACATCTTAACATTGATTTCCAAATATCTGACTAGTTATATATTTGGAAAATACTTTAAAAATGTCAGAAAACCAACCATCTAACTTCTTCCTTATGGTGTTTTTAACCCTATATAAGAATGCTTCTTTACTATGCATGGGATGACCAAAGAGGTTATTTGCATTTTTAATCTGCAAATATTTGATCTGGCAGGCAACATGTTTGTTTGATACACATCTTAGAAGATTATGTAAAAATCCATTTCACCAGGCAACAGAAATTTAAAGGGTTATCATACAGAGTAGAGCAAAAGTAGGTTTCCAGTTGTGAGTATGTGAAACTCAGAATTTATTTTTTTATTCTTGTATTATTAATTATTTTATTATTAGAGATTTGGTACATGAAATTCATGCACAGGAGAGGTATGTCCCTCAATCCAGCCTGAATCCTCTTCAATCTGGGACCCCTCGAGGAATGTCAGACTCCCTGTTTAGGCCCAATCCAGTAGGACATCCCTCTCACAATCCAGGACTGCTGGTTCCGAACTGCTCACCTGCCTTCCTTCTTGATTGCTCCTAACTGCTTCTGCATGCCAGCCTGATCACTCCCTAACCACTCCCCTGCCAGGCTGATTCCCCTAGCTTCCCTCCCCTGTAGGCCTGGTCTCTCCCAACTGCCCTTCCCTGCTGGCCATCTTGTGGCAGCCATCTTGTGTCCACATGGGGGCAGCCATCCTTGACCACATGGGGGCAGCCATCTTGTATTTGGAGTGACGGTCAATTTCAATATCACTCCTTTATTAGATAGAATAGAGGCCTGGTGCATGGGTGAGGGCCAGCTGGTTTGCTTTGAAGGGTATCCAGGATCAGTGTGGGGTTTCCTTGGGGTATGGGGTAGCTTGGGCGAGGGACTTGTGGTGGTTTGTAGTCTGGCCACGGCCCCTGATAACCGAAGCAGAGGCCCTGGTATCTGGGATTTATTTACCTTGTATAATTGAAACTTTGCAGCCTTGAGCAGAGGCTAATGCTGGCCAGGGCTTAAAGCATGGCTTCCCCCAATACCAGGAAAACCCAAGCCTCCTGCTCACTTTGTGGATGAAGCCATCTTGGTTGGGTTAATTTGCCTATTCATTCCTGATTGGGTTGTGCGTGTGGCTTGTGGGTGTAGCAAAGTAATGGTTAATTTGCATGTTTCTCTTTTATTAGATAGGATTTTCCACATGAAAATATTGGAAACCTACTTTTGCCCCACCTCTATTAGTCAGCTTTGGACTGCCATAACAAAATACCATTGACTCCTAGGCTTAAACAACAGACATGTATTAGCTCCCAATTCTGGAGTCTGGAAGTCTGAGGTCAGGGTGCAAATATGGTGGGGTTCTGGTAAAAGTCATCTTCCTGGTTTACCTTCTCTCTGTGTCCTTACGTTGTAAAGAGAAAGGAAGAGCAAATTCTGTGGTCTCTTCTCATAAGAGAAGGAATCATATCATGAGGGCACCACTTTCATGACATTTCAGTATAATCACCTCCTGAAAGACCCATCCCAAAGTAGCATTACTTGGAAGTTAGGGTTTTGATATATAAATCTGGGGAACTACATAACTTCAGTCCATACATGTTAGGCAGTTACATGCTTAGACTTTCTCATAATTTTTCTCCTCTTCCATTTTGTTGTCTTCTTTTTGCTTCACCTTACTTTTCATTCTCTTTCTTTCTTGTCCTTTCCATTCTTTAGCCTTTCCTTTCCTTTTTTTTACTAGAGACCTGGTGCATGAAATTTGTACATGGGGGAGGTGTGTCTCCTTTCCATCACCTTTTCCTTCCTCCCTTTCCCTCTTCATCCCATTCTTTTATTCTCTCTTTGCCCATTGCAGCTCCTTGTGATGACATGTTTAAGGCACAGGCATCATGGTTTGAGTCTGATACACAGATCTGTTTTGCTTGGTGAAAAATGTAGGAGACTAAAGGGGGGATAAGTGGTGCTGGATGGAGACTTGACTTTGTTGGTGAACACACAGTACAGTATACAGATGAAAAACCTGTACAAATTTGTTAACCAGCCCTGTCATCCCAATAAATTCAATAAAAAAAAAACCCAACATATACACTCAGCCTCCACAGAAAGTATTTTTCTGGTTACCTTGGGCTGGGAGGGGATGAGGAATTTGGGATTAAGAATGATATATAAAGGGTACAGGTTTGTTTTCGAGGTCATGAAAATGTTCTAAATTCACTGTTTTAAAATGAGTGAGTTGCATGGTATGTAAATTAGCTCAACAAAGAAAGAAACCTCAAAATGTTTGATAAAAATGGAGCCAATATTTTTAAAAAAAATTAAATCAATGAAACCTCTCTAGAAAGATCAAAGATCTAGTTCACCATCCCTGCAAGGAAATGCTATAGGGAGAAGTGTACAGAGACCTTGGAGCCGTGCTGCCTGAGTTCATATTCTGGCTGTCCATGTGACCTGACTATGTGACCTTAAGCAATGTACTGTATTGTCTATGTCTCTCATTACTCACCTGTAATTAGAGATGATTATATGTAGTATGTACATCATAGAGTTATGAGTACTGAATTAGTTAATGTTTGTGCAACACTTAAAACTATGTCTAACATAAAGTAAGTGCTGTCCAGATGACCTCTCTCTCTGTTGCCATGTCTCTATGTCTCTCTCTCTCTCTTTTATTGTCTGAAGTTTTACATAGCTCTCCTTTTTCCCCAGTTGACCTCCACCCCCCTCAGCTATTCCCACGCTGGGCAAGTTACCACGGCTGTGTCTGTGTCCATTGTTTATGCTAATATGCAAAGTCCTTTGGTTGCTTTCTAAACACCCCTTCCCCTACCATTTTATCTGGATCTATTCTTGTTCATCAAATTATGTTGATCATTATATCCCAAATATGAGTGAGATCTTGTGATATTTATCTTTCTCTGACTGGCTTATTTCACTTAGCATAATATTTTCCATTCTATCTGTGCTGTTGCAAATGTTAAAGTTTCTTCTTTTTTATAGTATTCCATTGTGTAGATGTACCACAGTTTTTTAATCCACTCATCTCCTCATATGGGCACTGAGGTTGTTTCCAAATATTAGCTATTATAAATTGTGCTGCTATGAACATATGGTTGCATATATCCTTACTGATTGGTGTTTCTGGTTTCTTGGGATATAGTTCTAGGAGTGTGATTACAGGGTCAAATGGGAGTTCTATTTTAAACTTTTTGAGGAAACTTCATACTGTCTTCCATAGTGGCTGTACCAGTCTTCATTTTCATCAGCAGTGCAGGAGTTTCCTTTTTCTCCACATTCTCACCAGCACTTATCGTGTGTTAATTGCTGATGATAGCCATTCTGACAGGTGTGAGATGGTATCTCATTGTTGTTTTGATTTGCATCTCTCAGATGATTAGTGACTTTGAGCATGTTTTAATATGTCTCTCGGCCTTCTGTATGTCCTCTTTCAAAAAGTTTCTATTTACATCCTTTGACCATTTTTTTTGTTAGATCATTTATCTTTTTGTTAAGCTGTTTGAGTTCTCTATAAATTTTGGAGATTAAGCCCTTACAAGAAATATCATTGGCAAATATGTTCTCTCATGCAGTGGGCTTTCTTGTTGTTTTCTTTTGCTGTGCAAAAGCTTTTTTATTTTAATGCAGTTCCATTTCTTTATTTTCTTCGTAGTCTCCATTGCCCTAGGAGCTGTGTCTCTAAAGATATTGCTGCGACATATGTCTGCTATTTTGCTGCCTATGGAGTCTTGTAGGATTTTTATGGTTACCTGTCTTACATTTAAGTCCTTTATCTATTTTCAGTTTGTTTTTGTGTGTGGTCTAAGTTCATGATCTAATTTCATTTTTTTTCATGTATCTGTTCAAATTTCCCAACACCATTTTACTAGATTGTTTTGACTCCATTATATGCTCTTGCCTCCTTTGTCAAATATTAATTGAGCATAATTGTTTGGGTCAATTTCTGGGTTCTCTGTTCTGTTCCATTGGTCTGTTGTTGTGCCAGTACCAAGCAATTTTGAGAACCATGTTTTTTTTTTGTCTTTATGTTGTTTATCTTTGCTCTGATCTTTATTAATTTCTTCCTTCTGCTTACACTGGGCTTTTCTTATTGCTCTCTTTCTAGTTCTTTGAGCTGTAGGGTTAAATAATTTATTACCATTGTTCCTTGATTTTTTTAGATAGGCCTGTAGAGCTATGAACTTCCCTCTAAAGACTGCTTTCATCTCTTCACCATCAGTCTGTGTGAGTTCTTTGTTCTGAGGTGGGTTTTCTGTAGACAGCAAATATATGGGCCATGTTTTCTATCCACTTAGCTGATTGGAGCATTTGATCTATTTACATTCAAAGTTATTATTGATAGGTATTTGTTTATCACCATTTTTGTTCTTAATGCCTGTGTTCCTTTTTCCCTTTTGATTTCTCCTTTTTACAACATACCCTTTAGCATTTAGTGCATTGCTAATTTGGTGGTAATAAACTCCCTTAGTCATTTTTTGTGTGTGCAGCTTCTGATTTCACCTTCAATTTTGATTGATAGCCTTGCTGGGTGCAGTATTCTTGGATTCAGACCCTTCCTTTGCATGACTTTCTATATTTCATTCCATTCCCTTCTGGTATGATATGTTTCTGTTGAGAAATCAGTTGCTAGTCTGATAGAGGATCCTTTGTAGCTAAGTTTCTGTCTCTCTGACCCCTTTTAAGATTCTTACTTTGTTGTTGGTGTTTGCCAATTTAATTATAATGTGCCTTAGCATAGGTCTTTTGGGATACATTTTGCTTGTGACTCTGTGAGCTTCTTGGATCTGTGTGGGTTTTTTCTTCCCTACATCAGGGAAGTTTCCTATCATTTCTTCAAACAGGTTTTCTATTCCTTGCTTAGTTTCCTCTCCTTCTGGCACCCCTCGGAAGATGTTGTTTCATTTTGTGTCGTCCCAAAGAGTTCCCTTAGGCTCTCCTTCTGGTTTTTTAATTTTTTTTTCCTAGAAGCTTCTCTACTTTGGTATTTTTTCCTATTTTGTCTTCTAGCTCACTAATGTGGTCATCTTCTTCTTTTAGTCTACTCTTGATGCTTTCTATTGAGTTCTTTATTGCAGCAATATCATTTTTCATTGTCTATTGTTCTACATTTCCTCTTATATATTTTGTTGAATTTGTCTTCCATACTTCTCAGGGACCTTATGACCATTATTCTGAATTCTTTCTCTGACATATTGCTTGCCTCCATTTTGTTTACTTCCTTTTTTGGTGATGGATGCTTCTTTTCTTTTATATGTGGGCTGTTTTTTTGTTTCCTCAAGATTGCACCTCTCTGGATGTCTGGTTATATAACTCTCTCTCTCCTGTGTTGATTTAAAGGCACAAAATATAACACAATAAGATACAACACACAGGGCACAAATCTATTCACCATACTAATAACCCCAAATAAAGATGACGAATAGAGAAAAGAGATATAGGGTATAGAAAATTGAGCAAAATGGTGATATTGAGAAAAGGAAAAATGTAAGAGAGGAAAGAAAGAGAAGAAAAAAAAAGGGGGGGGGATATGTCTATATCAGGAGAAAACTCCAATAAAACAACAACTAATTTAAAAATGCAAACAATAAACATCCAGAGATAAATACAAACTACAAAAAAACAACTAATCCAAAACATCTAAACTATAAACCCCCAAACAACAAACACCCCGATAAATCTGAGGAAGCAGAGCTTATTTCCCAAAGCTAAGGTCAAGGAATTGAATGAATGGAGAAGTATCCACAATTCAATGCAGAGAAGTTGTATAGAGAATCAGTGTATAAGAAGAAAAGTATAAAACTAAATACAAAAAAGGAAAAAAATATATATTAAAAGCATATATACAAAAATTTATATATAGATACATATATATATATATATACAAAAATTTATATATATACATATATGTGTATATATCTATATATATATATATAGATATACATATCTATCTATCTCTCTCTCTATATATATGTATATATATGTCTTTTCCCCTTCTTTAATCTATTTATATATTCATTTACTATTGAAAAAAGAATAGATAGGCCTTAGTTTGTGATTGGAATTAGTTAAGCTATTAGTAGAAGAGAACAAATGAGGAGAGGAAAAACATAAGTAAAAAAAAAAAAACTAGCAAAAGAAGAACAAAAACAAAAAGCAATAAAATCCAAACTAATAATCAAACAAACTACAACAAGACAGATAGAAAGAAAAAGAAACAAAAAGGAAGAAAAAGAAGATTTGGATAGTGATGAAAGAGAAGAGAGAACTGTATATGGAATTGGAGCAGGGGAACAGACATTAGATTTATGTTAAATTTATTACCATTTTTAACAGGGAGTAAATACAAAGAATAGAGAAAAACTAAAGGAAGAATAGGGTAAGAGAAATAGAACAAAAGGGGAAAGTGAGAAAGACAAGGTTGGAATAAAGGAAAAATTGAGATAGAATAAAATAATACCAAAGGAAAAATAAAAATAGAATGTAGAACACTAATCTCAAAATAAAAAATAAAATAAAATAAAATAAACTTTAAAAAGGTAAAATAATAGTAGTATTAGTAATACTTAAAAGAAAAATATCATAAAAAAGTAAAATCAAGTGAGAAAACAAAATTAGTTTCTCAAGTAAAATATAAAAAATAAAAATGTGAAGGTCATTCACTTCCTCTACTGTTGTGCTTGGCAAGTCTGTTTCCTGTCAGATATATAGCATATTATTGAAGTTCTCTGCACTCTACCACTCCTCAGTGTCATAAGCCACAATCCTGTTTTCAAGCAGTTGGGAGATTTTTGTTTCTCAAAAATCTCCATTAGTTATATTACACAAGAGTCTATTTCTGATACAATCCCTGGGTGACAGTGTTTCTATATTGATATCTGGTGCTAAAAGGCTCCTCCCCTACCCAGTGTTTAGATTGCTTTCCCTGCAGCACTCACAGTACTGGTTTGGGGGAGACTGCCCTAGAGCTGGTTTTCTGTTCCTCTCTCCTTACTCTACACCTAGGTTCCACAAAAACAGCCTTCCCCTGCAGTCTTTAATTAGAAGATCCTATGTACTAGACTTAGCAATCAAAAGCAAGGATTTAAAAAGAAAAGGAGAAGAAAGAAAGAAAAGGCCAGAGGATGTACACAGACTCCCATATTTTTCCCCTACACTCCGCAGCTGTTAGACTGGTAGATCTTCAGGTTGCCTTTCTAGGCCCATCCCGGCTGTGGGTTAATTTCTATAGTCCCTTTCTGCCAGCATCCATGTGGACCCCCTTCTACCTTCAAGGATTACACTGACCCCAGCAGCCACCACCAATTTTGTGGGGCACAGTCTTCCTTTGAGGTTTTCGTTTCTGCTGTGCACATTTCTCTGTCACCTGGATCCCAGATCTTACCTTTCCCTAGGTGATATTCCTGACCTATGTTTAATTCGCCAACTTTGGGTGGTTATTAACCGATTCAGCTGTTCCTTCTCTCTGCTCTGTGAGAAGGCACAGGGCTCATCTACGTATTCATGCTGGTTTGTCTCTTTCTGAACAGACTTTTTAGACACCCATGGTTGGAAAGGCTAGAGTCTTGGTGTTCCTGGGTTTGCAGCTGAGGCAGCTCATTCCTGGGGGTTGTGGTTGTAGGGTCCCGGGATATATCTGAGGTTCCCGGTTGAAAGTAAGTCTGGAATTCAGATCACCGCCACTCTCCCCTTCAGGATGACACAGTCTCTGCTGCAGAGCTGTCCACTCTGGGAGAGATTTCAGCAGCAGTAGAGGCTGCTCGGCCAGGGAGCCTGGTCTGGCAGTTCCCAACAATTCCTTGGAATATAACTGTCCCTCACTCACAAATACAAACACCCCCATGCTCTCCTTTCATTCTTTCACTCACACATTATCTTGCAGCTTGCCATCCCATAGGCAGCCATCTTGGATCCCTCCATATATTTCTTATTGCTTCTTCATGGCATTATTAAAGCAGAGCTCTAGTTTTCTGTAATGCAGAATCTTTTTATTTTCTTTCACCATGGAAGCGTCTTGTCACTTGCCACGTGTCATAGACCTTGTGCTGTACCTTTTCCCTTATAAGAAAGAATCATTTCTTTGTTCTTGGAAGAATAGAGAAGGAGAGGGAGGGAAAGGAAGAGGAAGAGGGATGTATCTTAAGAAAAAACAGAGACACCTTATTTTTGGAAGGGACATATTGTACATGTATATCTTATATCTAACTCTTTAGGCATTTGGGCTTTCTTCCCTAGCTTTAGGAAGAAAGTTATAATTAATAGAGAAGCATGGAACATTGACTAAAGCATGAATTTCAGAGTTCGAAGTCTTTGATTATCTGGGTTCCTTGGGCCTCTATTTCTATCTTCTCTGGGCCTCCATTTTATCACCTAAAAGGGGCATCATAACCAGATCTTGTTCGTTTCACTGAATTTTTATAAGTTACAAATTAGGTATCATATGGGCCATGACTTTCAAATATATGCGGTATGACACAGATAGAAAGTATTAATAGTTCTAACATGAGAAACTACTGTTCAGGCCACCATCTTTTTATATTTCATGGTTTCTGCAGTCAAGAGATAAAAGTCTGGCTTAATTGCTCTGCAGTTTCTCTTATTGATTCACAGAAAGCTTGCCCAATGATTTTGTGTGCATATCTGCTTGCTAGCCATAGCTGCTCCTTATTTTCAGTGTAGATGCCAACTCAGTTGACAAAGGTATCAAGAAGCAGTGTGAAGACTCAGATTGTCTTGGCAGTATTTTCCAGGACCTGTGTTTGAGAAAGGCCTTTGGATCATGTTTGAACTTTTTAAAACAGAGGGAGAGGGGGCAATTCAAGAGACACTGCTTCAGAGGCAGTTAGGCTTTAAGATAAATGGGCAGAGAAACTTAAATGCATCATGAACTTTAGAACTTAGGATTATTTAGATGCTCTCGACTCCCTCATTTTACCAATAGGAAAACTGATGTCTTGAGATGAGAAGTGATTGGATTGCTCAGTATTTCAGTTAGCCAATAGAGGAAGCAGGAATAGAACTTGAATCTGGACGGTTAATCCAGTGCCCCTGGTCCAATAGTCAGAGTGGAAGAAGTTTGTTTGGAGTCACAGAGAACTGGGCTGAAATTCTAGGTCCTGTACATGTAGTTTCTGATGCCAGGCCATGGGATGGTTGGGCGTAAAGAGATGAGATACAGTGGTTGACACATAGTGGTCTCAATATATATTGGTTGGTCTTTCCCTACTTTGTTTCCTTTTTAACTGGGCAAAGGGAGTGGGGCATCCCAATTTTCAACCCCACCTCCCTGGTCCTATCCTCCATGGGTATCTTTTTCTAGGTAATTCTTATGAATAAGCCTGAGTAGATCACATCATTTTATTAAGAGCATTCTTTGCATTTGCTTCTCCCTTTGCAACCAGACACTGCTCTCAAATTTAATGATGATGCTAAATTGGGGTCTCTGTGTGCTGTAAATTCTCTTATGCAGATGGAGGCTGGTGATACGTGAAGAATCATTATGCCACATCAAGTTTCATTTTAAAGTCCATAAGTATACCTTTTTAAAACAAAACAAACTTCTTCACCATCTTGGTTTAGAGACATAAATCTTGTATTTTTATTACCTCAAAAGACCACCAGAAGATGGGCTCTAATATTTCAAAGGTGACAAGCAATCTATATGAATGAATCACAGTTTGAGCCCCATTATACTTGAGCTGATATATGCTGCAGTGGGGTTTATAGGATTTTCTTTAACAAGATTTAATGAAACACACACACACACACACACACACACACACAAACACACACACACACACCAGGCCTTTTTTTCCTCTGGGTTCTAATCTAGTAGGAGGAACTTTGTAGTCTTAAGCAACCAGAGTAGAGAGTGTATCGTGCTGTGTGTTCCAGCTGGGAGCAGAATACTGCTACTTGTTTGGGGAAGCTGGGTGACTGGAGCCCAAAATGTGAAAGCATTAGGCTTGATTTAAAAGAGCCGAAGAAGCAGAGGTCATGGGATAATGTTGATATTTAACAGAGAGCATTATTCCCGGCAGATGTTATGACCAGCTCATGGACTTAGAATTTGGAGATAGCATTGCTTCCATATACTTTGCAACAGCATAAGATTACTTGAAACTCATAGGATTGAAATATTATTGAGGATTAGAACTGGCACAGTAAAAATAACACCAACTTTGGGTCAGACTGCAGATTCAATCCTAGGCTACTATGCTTACTGACTACATGTCTAAGGCAACTGACCTAATAATCCATAAGCTTTGGTTTCCTCATCACAACATGGGGAAACCTACCTCCTACAGTAGTCATAAAAAATAAATGAAGGGATGAGATTGTACCTGAATGAGGCATAGTGTCTGATATTGAGAAATGACAGCTCTTTATTGAGTATCCTTCAAGTAGATGTCATGTGAAGTGTAGGTCATCTTAGAAAAGCTTCCTCCACTGATTCAGACCTTTATCTCGAGCCTGAACTTGAGTATGTTCAATTCCAACTTTGAGGTTCAGCCCAGGACTTAGCCTCTTCTGGCTTTTGGGTGAGTATCACACTGGCAGAGACCATTGTCAGAGAGAGAGAGAGAGATGGCTTTAGGAAGAGGGCTCTCAGCATCTGGGCAAAGGTCAGGTGGCTTCTCAGGGCTTCTCCTTGTTTTGGGCCAATGCTGTTTCTCTGTCTCTGAGCATCAGATTATTCTTTCATTAGAGAATTCTTTTTTGTTGTTGTTGTCTTTGTTTGTAATTATTCATTATCTTGAAGAATGTTCTGTCTGTGAACCAAAAGCAGTATTTGTCCCAGGCTCATTTTTACAATCTCAGTTGTTTGCTATTTCTCAAGATTGTTTTCTCAGGATATCCCAGCTCTCTGAAGCTATCAATTCTGTTTTGATTCTCACTGTAATCAGTTTTGCTTTTGAAGCACTCTTGAGTCCTATTGAAACTGTCTGCAGGGTTTGCTTTTCCCTGAGGATGGAGAGACAATCTTTTGGCAAAGGTGTTATCACTCCATCCACCTCTCCTCCCCTTTCCTCTAACTCCCTTCCTCTCCTTTTTCTCTCTCCCCTTCCTTTTCCTTTCTCCCTCTCCACTTCCATTTCCACTCTCCACCTCCCTTTCCATCCCCATTTCCATCCCCATCCCCCAAAACTGCTGAGGAAGTTGCAGTTTCTTCCTTTCTTCCAACATCTTGTCACCAGGACCCAGCTAGATGGCTCTCCACATTTTCTTTCTCCCCTCTGCCTCATTTATACCAGGAAGTAGTTTTTATATCTGGTGGTTACATCATGGGAGATAAACAACAATGATAAGGTTGTGACAGTTTAATTTTCTGGTACATTTGTCAACTTTCCTGCTTCATTTTGGTATTGTCTCTTTCTGGACTGCCACCAGGAAATTGCCAGATATGCAAGAGCCAGAATGACCAGTGGTCTGAACTGAAGACAAACCTACTCAGAGACATAGAAGAGCAGCAGGGATGTCTGGTGGGGGTGGATGGTGGCCTTGGCAACCTGCAGAGAGCAAGAGTTGGATAAACCTATGTGAGAAATTCTCACTGGATTTTTCTAACCATCTCCTAGTCTGGTTTTTGAAAATATTTTTATTCAAAACCTTTGAGTCCTGTGAAACAAGGAAATGGCTTGGCTGTTGGAATGAAAATAAGTTTGTTAGGGCCAAGCAGCTCCTTCCAATCTAGATGAGGCAGACACCACTCATCAGTTAGCCAGTGGCCTGGGGGAAATGAGTCAAGGTTTCCCTCTGGGAGGAGCTGATGAGGGTCCCTGACAGGGAAACATTCATTGTAGTCAGCAGCTTGGTTGGCAGTGGAGGCCCATGGGCTGAAGATTGAATTGCCTCTCAGGCAAGTCCTACTCATTTCTCATCTTTAAGAATGGCTGGGCATCCCAGCAGAATGAGATGCAGTTCAGTGTGGCTGTTTCTGAGTAAAATACCAACGTGATTTAGCCTTCAGCTTGCCCTGCTCCCATCCATTCTCTTCACTGCAGCCAAGTGATATTTAAAAAAAAAAACAGAAATTGGATCGTGTCACTCACTGCCTTGATTAAAGTCCAGACGCCTTCACATGACTTACCCGGCCCAGCAGGATCCAGCTCCAGCTTATCTTTCCGGTTTCTTTTTAAACAGGCCCGACTCCTTTCCTCTAACTAATTCTTCTCAAACATTCTTCTCTGTCGGGTATGTTATTCCTCTACTCTTTCACTTACCATTTCCATTGAGAACCATTCTCTGACCCTAAGAAGAGTAGGTCAAATCCCCTTGGTTAAATGTCTAAACTTCTCAATAGAATTTAGCAAGTTTTGCTCAGTGCTTTTCCAGGCTGGGAGGTCCATGATGACATTTTGTTCATCACTCTTCTGTGGGGCTTAGTAGAGGGCTAATTAATGTTCATGCTCAGTCATAGAGCCAGGCTTCACTTTGAAAAGGAGGAGCCAGTACTGTTGCATTATGTACCCAGAAGGAGGAAAACTGGTATTTGATGAATAATATGAATGCCAGCAACCCTCTTCAGTACCTGACTTCTCTTGGTGTTCCCCAGCCCTCACAGGGATCTATTCTTCCAGGCTTCAATAGTCATGTGAAAGACCTTGCAATCAACAATAACCAAATTTCTTACAAAATCTTAATGCCAAGCATGCTACTCTGTGGTTCCATTTCCCGGTTTTCCAGCCCACACACTCTATTACCCTCACTGTGATAATCCCTGCCTCCATCATGATGCCTGCAGATATTTGGTTCCCTAGGAAGCATCCCATGAAATGGAGGGTGACATACAAGTAAGTTTATGAGGGATGCACACCTGTAAGAGAAAGGAGATGGGAAGGGTAGAGAGGTGAGTTAGCTCAATCCATTGAGTACTCTCAACCTGGGAATGTCCTTTAGAATTATTCATCCTTGAGATAAAGGAGAACCAGTCTTAATTGTAAGTTACCCTCAGGATGGGAGTGTAACTGGGGGTGAGCTATATATCTTCAAAACAAGACAACTTTTTTGAAAGGCTAACAGCTGAAGATCATTTTGGAGACTGTTCTTTAGTTTTGAGGAGATAAGCAGAACAACACAGAGTCCACTATGTGTTGTAGTCCAGTCCATTTCAACTCTTTTCCTCCTTCTTTATGTCTTCACTTCCCCCCCTTAATAGCTGAGGTTCCTTGCACCTCATCATCATCACCTCTTTGCTTACACACTCAGTTCCCTTATATCTCTTTTTACTCATCATACTTGCCTAATACCTTATCTCTGGTTATAACTTTCCAATTGCCCTGCACTTGTCCTAACTATCTGAGTGAGACTGGTGAAAAACATGTAACCATGCTGAATGCTCTCACTTAACATTTATGACCAAAAATCACCAGTAGCTCCTTAGCCATCCTATTACACACCCTAGTAAATTCTCTTTTCCTCATTCCGACATGACTCTTTACTAAAGTCTCCATTTTCCTTAGACATCTAGTACCTCCTCTCCTTTTCTTAATTCTCAGATGTCACCCCCTCTTCTCATTTCACTGAGAAAATTAAAACAAGCAAAGAAGAACCACTTCACTGCCCCCATCAAATATCCTCTTCCCTTAGGACTTGCTTTCAAACTTGCAAAGGTGACATGCTCCATTTGTGCACTGGAGATCAACTCCTCTTGCCTTGTCCAGGACATGGCTCCTGCAATGAGCTTTCTCTCCTGCATCACCATTTTTCTTTACTTGTCTGGAATACTTTCAAACAGCATACGATTATGCTGTGATCTTTTCCATCTTTTAACAAGACTACCTCTCATCTCCAAATCTCCTTACAGCTTCTACTCAACTTTTCTTTATGGGAAAATATCTCAAAAGGTTTGCCTTGTTTTTCCGTCTCTATTCCCTCATATTCCATTTTCTCTTTAATTGACTTCAGTCAAGTTTTGACTCATTCCTTTCCCCAAACTACTCTTATTAGGTTAAGATTAGCAGTGATCTGCTTGCCACAGCCAGTGGTTAGTTCTCCCTTCATTTTATTCAACTTTATAGTAGCAAGTGACACAAGCGATCATTATTCCTTTCCCGACACTTTTCTTCTTGACTTTCATGATATTCACTCTACTGTGAAGCAAAATGTTTCAGGAATGTCAGGAGCCAACTTGTTAAAGAATTCAAGTGCCCTGACTGCCAGAAAGATCTGATTTCCATTTCATGCTGCTCTGCACTTACTATCCTTTCTCAAATATCCGGGGACGTTCCCTCTGAACCTTTGCCTGATGTTATCTTATATAGTCTTTATATTCCTGTTGTTCATTTGTTTTTATTATGCATTGTCCTGGATCACTAGTGGAAGTCCATGGTATTGTGCAGATAGAACACTTTGCTCATTGCATGAATTATTCCACTGATTTTTGCTGTTTTGTCCTTATATCATAATTAAAGAAGTCTGTCTGATTCTCCCAGGCCTCAATTGCCCCACAGTATTTATAGGTTGACAGATCTTTAGCATTGAAAAGAATATGTACTTCTATTCTTAAAAATAAATAGATTTTAAAATGGGAGTAATGTTACACTTCACTCATGGAATTATATGTAGATTAAATTAGATAATAACTTACCCATGTGACAAGCTGATGAGAAATCTGGGACTCACAGTGGTTAAGTGCAAGTCAGAGGTAGAACTCACATTTTCTATCTTGGGTGCTCATGCTGGGTTTATATCTTTCCCACTCCCTGGCCATCACACAGAAGCAATAGGAGTAAAATGAACATTGAGTCATTTTTGAACACAACCTCCGAAAAAGACTAAACTCTGTAGGCTATTTTAATTTTTACCATGGAGTTTTATGAGAAAGAAAGTGATGCTCTGACCTCCATTATAAAGAAAAAAAGATATTTTGGTTGTTGAATCAGACCATTGTTCTATCACATGGGATAGATCTCCAAGTCAAGAGATGAAAGACATTAATTTGCATGAGACAACAGTTGCTATCTGTATTCACAGTGCAACATGGGAGAAAGTGGCTGTACTAATCATTTTGTAGCAGATGGATTAAAGCATGTCCTAGTAAGACACACAAGTGGGAGAGGATATATGCCCCTGATCTTGCTGGTAACAGCTATACCATGTGCAGTAGATACCTAATAAATTAATTAGTATCAACTCACTGGACACAGAACTATTTAATTTTGGACATTAAATCAAGCTCTCTTGATGGTGAGAGATAAGTAATAGTACATCTAGTCCTTATATTTTTTGGGCTTTTTAACTATTGTGTGGCACCTTGCATCTTTTTGTGAAATACTTTTTACCCAAGATTGTATCTAATGCTGCAGCTGAATTTGCTTTAAACTTTTGTATTTAATGCATCTTGCTTTTTTCTCTTGGTTTCAATGAGCATTTGCATCTTCTATTTTCATTGGAAGATGATTCCACTCTGGTTTAATAATTCGACTAAAAAAAGATTGCTTCTTTTTTTTCTCTTTCAGATATTGATGAGTGTGCAGCTAAGATGCATTACTGTCATGCCAATACTGTGTGTGTCAACCTGCCTGGGTTATATCGCTGTGACTGTGTCCCGGGATACATTCGCGTGGATGACTTCTCTTGTACGGGTGAGCAGTAAGAAACTGATTCAGCCCTTCTCTGTGCCAAATCTGTGTTGTTTCTTTTAACATCAACTGTACTAAGTACTATTTTGCCTAAATTGTCTTTCTCTTGCATTATTTACCCCAACCTTTTGAGAAAAAAAAAGTGATAAATTTTATCTGCAAACTTTAATTCCACTCCCTGCATTTCTGCCTCTGGGTGTGAGCATGTGTGCATGGGTGCATGATCTGAAGTTGAAGTCCCAGTTGCCTTTATTAACACTGAGAGACTTAGAGACATCAGTTCTATAATGTATCAAACTATTTTCCTTCTATCATAATGAAATGTTTTTATATCTAAGAAAATGAACTTTGTTCCCCCATTGGGAAAAACCAGGATTAAATTTAAAGGAAAAGTAGGAGAACCTGGTGGACAGGATTGGGCATATGGGATCTAATCATTCTTTTGATTGATAACTCACAGTTCCCTCCCTCTTCTCCCAGTATCACTGGGCGATCAGTACCAAAATGGGAATTCAGGGACTGTGTTGGTGCCTTTATGACAGTAATTCTGGCATTGTGGGGCACTTGGTTTAAATCCTAATATACTAGCACTTCCAATCACATACTAGCATATGGTGTCATGAACCGTAAATTGGTTAAGGGTGGTAGAATAATTTGAGGCTCTCTTCTCTTAGTCAAATGTCTTTAAGTGGGCAGTCTGAAATCTATAAGAAAGAGGCCCTGTAGGGGTAAGGGAGGCTGGGGGAAGGTCCATGGGGAAAAATAAAGGAGATATATGTACTAATATATGTAACACTTTAAACAATAAAAATATTTTAAAAAGTAAAAAAAACTAATATAGTAAAAGAAAGAAAGAAAGGGCTCTGTGAACACAAGATTTTAGTCATGTTGTATCTTTTTCTAATTCTTGCATCTTTCTCTTAATCCTGAAAACATTGCATATAAAAGCTGGATTCTTCACTGAGAATGGAATGCTACTACTCCTTTATTCATATATTTTATTCTGAGTGACTTTTGGGAAGAATAAAAAAGTTGCACAAGTTAGGGAAGCAGTCTATGAACCAGGAAGGTATGATTGGATTCCCCATAAGGGCACATACCAAGGTTGTGGGCTTGATCCCCAGTAGGGGTTGTGCAGGAGGCAGCTGATCAATCGTGCTCTTTCAGCATTGATATTTCTCTCTCTTTCACTCTCCCTTCTTCTCTGAAATCAATAAAAAATATGTACATATTTTTAAAAGTTAGGGAAGCAATGTTTGTATGTCCAAATACCTTTGTCATGGCTTTTTGTATATTTATAAGTTACTATTCTTTAAGAGGCTGGTGAGCTCATATTAATGGAGTTTCTAATGGCCAAAGAAGGTCAAATCTCTTTTATCTCTCTTTTACATAATATATCAAAAGTTCCTAGAGTTGAGAGAGTGAGAGACTATATAAGCACAACATGCTGAGATCTAAACATTTTAAGGGGCCAAAAATCTTTTAGACCTGTAAACAAACACAATCTACAAATCTGTGATGTTATAGATGACTATTCTCTGTTCTTAATAGTAAACCAATGTCTTCACTTATTTTATTTTATTTTATTTTATTATTTATTTATTTATTTATTTGCAGGGTTAGAGCCTATCTTTATTTAAAATTTAATATTTTGACATCACAGAATTTTGGCATTAGTTTTGTGTTTTTATTTTATTTTATTTTATTTATTTATTTATTTTTATTTTTTTAAATTAATTTTTTATACATATCTCCCCATTGCCCCCCCTCCCTCCCAGGCATACCCCTACCCTCCAGTGTCTATGTTCATTGGTTATGCTTATATGCATGCATATTAGTCCTGTGATTGATCTCTTTTCTACCTCACCTAACCTTAATCTTCCTGCTGTAATTTCACAGTCTGTTTGATGTCTTCACTTTTTTTAACCCTAAGACTACAAGGAACCAGTGCATATCCTCCCAAGGCAGCGGCACCATATCCTATAATTCAAGACAATTTAATCCAGATGCTGCTGTGTGGAAAGCCCTGTGAAAATTACATCAAAATCCCAGCTCTACCCTTGTTTTCTCTCTGAGGAAGGAAGGCTGGAGCTGCTGCTTGTTGCATACCTACTAGGTCAGGTGCTCTGGTGGCTGATAGAGCACTAGATGGAAAATGGGTTATTTTAGCAACTAGCTACAGAGTTACTTTTGGAGAGGAAACTACCGTCTGGAGTAAAAGGCCAGCATATGGGGATCCAAGCATATCTGCCCCTGCACCTTCAAAAAGACCAGGCCACTCTGGAGGAAAGTATCTACACATGCCTATCTTTAGACCCCAGATTCCTTCCTCCTCACTGCCCATTTTCTGCTTCTGTTCACAGCAAAACTTCTTAATGTGTCTGTGGTTATTGTTCCCCTTGACATTTACTCTGCTTATACCCTCTGCAACCCTCTCCTGTAAGGCACTTTTTTTGTTTTGTTTGTATGTGTTTATTTTGTCTGAGAGGGAACACAAAAGAGAAAAGCAGGGGGATGGAGGAGAAACAGAAGGCTGGGTTCTCTGGAGGATGGAGGGACTGTGAAGACTGCTCAGTGGAAGGAAAACAGCAAGGACGTTTAAGGGCTAGAATGTGTAACGAGGTCTTTGTATTGTTTTGCTATGTAGTATGCAATGCAAGTCTTCCTCATGACCCTCAAACTCCAGCAATGTCTCCCCAGCCCGAGTACTATATTCTACCCTCCCTCAGTAGAATGCAGGTCAATGTGGTGGGCAGCAGAAGTGGTATACATGTGCATAGGCTGTGGAGACCTCAGAGGCAGAGGTAACCATGATAAAGTAACAATTCCTATTCTCTCCCCTGCACCCCAATATATACATATATACACATGCATTGCTATCACCACATCCTTCTAACAAGAACTTCAGAGACCTGGATGAGGGTTTTGGACTTCGTCAGTCATAGAATTGGAAGTAAGATCTTTTTCTTAAAAAACAAAACAAACAAACAAACAAAAAATTTCTTTAGATCCCAGATTTCTTTCTACTCACTGCCAATTTTCTGCTTCTATTTACAGCAAAACTTCTTAACTTGTCTGTGGTTATTGTCCTCTTTGACATTTAGTCCGCTCATACCCTCTGCAACCCTCTCTGTAAGGCTACCGTATCACCACTCCACAGAGACTGCATCTGTCAAGTTCATCATCTATCAAGGTCACAAGGACCTCCATTTCCCCAAGTCTCTTGTGCTTTCTCAGCATCATTTGGAAGAGCTGATCACACCTTCCTCTTTTAAACACATTACTTTCTTGACTTTTGAGACATCATTTCTCCTTCATTTCCTCTTATCTCACTGGTTACTCCTGCCCAGTATCCTTAGCAATTCCCCCCTCCCCCATCTGTTGACATTTTAAAAGAATGCTGTAAAGCTCTGTCATGGACTCATTCTCTATTCACCTATATATTATTTTTAAAAATTTATCTTTATTGTTAAAAGCATTACAGATGTCCCTGTTTTGTATTTTTCCCCATTGACCCCCTCCACCCCACAACTGCCCCTCCTAGGTCTTCGCCATACAATTGTCTGTGTCCATGGGCTGTGTACAAGTATATAAGCATATAAGTTCCCCAGTTAATATCTCCTCCCTCCACTTTCCCCTGGAAATTCATCAGTCTGTACCATGCTTCTATGTCTCTGGATATATTTTGGTCATCAGTTTATTTCATTCATTGCATTCTGCATATGAATGAGATCATGTAATACTTACCTCTCTCTGACTGGCTTATTTCACTTAGCATCCATGCTGTTGCAAATGGTAAGAGTTCTTTTTGTTTTATACCTGTGTAGTATTTCATTGTGTAAATGTACCACAGCTTTTAAAAATATATTTTTTTATTGATTTCAGAGAGGAAAAAAGAGGGAGAGAGAGACAGAAACAGTGATGAGGTAGAATCATCAATTACCTACCTCCTGCCTGCCCCACACCAGGGATCTAGCCCACAACCCAGGCATATACCCTGGCAGGGAATCTAACCAAGACTCCATTGTTCATAGGTAGATGCTCAACCACTGAGCCACTCTGACTGGGTTGTAACACAGCTTTTTTTAAAAAAAAATAATAAATCTTTATTGTTCAGATTATTACAATTGTTCCTCTTTTTTTTCCCTATAGCTCCCCTCCACCTGGCTCCCATTCCACCCTCTGCCCTTAGCTCCCCCACATTGTCCTCATCTATAGGTGTACTATTTTTTTCCAGTCTCTCCCTGCACCCCTTTCCTCCTTTCCCCCTGAGAATTGTCAATCCACTCTCTTTATATGCCCCTGATTCTATTATATTCACCAGTTTATTCTGGTCATCAGATTTTTAATTCACTTGATTTTTAGATTCACTTGTTGATAGATATGTACATGTTGTTCATAATTTTTATATTTACCTTCTTCTTCCTCATCTTCTTAAAGAGTACCTTTCAGCATTTCATATGATACTGGTTTGGTGCTGATGAGCTCCTTTAGCTTTTTCTTATCTGTGAAGCTCTTTATCTGACCTTCAGTTCTGAATCATAGCTTTGCTAGGTAGAGTCATCTTGGTTGTAGGTTCTTGCTATTCATTACTTTGAATATTTCTTGCCACTCCCGTCTGGCCTGCATAGTTTCTATTGAGAAATCAGCTGACAATTGTATGGGTGCTCCCTTGTAGGTAATTAATTGTTTTTCTCTTGCTGCTTTTAATATTCTCTCTTTGTCTTTTGTTCTTGGTATTTTAATTATGATGTGTCTTGGTGTGGTCCTCTTTGGATTCCTTTGTTTGGGGTTCTACGTGCTTCCTGGACTTGTAAGTCTATTTCTTTCACCAGGTGGGGGAAGTTTTCAGTCATAGTTCTTCTAATAGGTTTTCAGTTTTTTTCTCTCTTTCTTCTTCTGGCACCCCCATAATTCTGATATTGGTATGCTTGATGTTGTCCCAGAGGCTCCTTACACTAGTTTCACATTTTTGGATTCTTTTCCAGTGGAGTGTTTTCTGCTTCTTTGTATTTCAAATCTTTGACTTGATTCTTGCATTCCTGTAGTCTGCTGTTAGGTCTCTGTATAATATTTTTTTTTATTTCAGTCAGTGTATGTTCAATTTCTAGTTGGTCCTTTTTCATCTCCTCTTGGGTCTCGCTAAATTTATCCATCTTTTCTAGGAAATTCTTAAAAAACCTTATAACCATGGTTTTGAACTCTATATCCAGTCGTTTGTTTTCCTCCATTTCTTTCATTTGTGATCTGTTTCTTTGTCTCCACATTTTCGCTGCTTCCTTGAGTGCTAGGTGTCCTATATGGCCCAGTAGCTCCACCTCCCCAGTTACCTGAAGTGAACACTCTTGGTGCACCCCTTTGTGAACTGTGTGTACAGTCTTATTATAGTTAAGTCTTGATTGGGGGGAATTGACCTCCAAGCCAATTGGTTGTGAGGATCAGCTGTGTCTGTGCCTGGAGAACTTCTGAGTGGACTCACCCTGCAAGATTGTAAAAGCCTCTGTGTTGGGCTTGGATGTGGCGGAGTCTCAGGGCTGAGCAGACAGCCTTGGTTTCTTTTCAGCCCTGCTCTATGTGGCTCCTGGGTCTCAGTGTCCCTTGGCAATTGCTGCAGCCCTCTCTGCGCGCAGTCACACCAGTGCTTCCAGACCTCTGCCTTTCTGGCTCCTTTTAGTTTCTGTGCACTCCAGGGACCTGTATGAGTCTGGGTCCCTAGGGTCTCACCTGAAATTGGGGTTCAGTGCAGATGGTCCTGAATTTCAGTGCAGTTGAGGGTTCCTATCTTCCTCCACTAGAGAAAGCCTGGGGCACAATCAGCAATCAGTCCTCTTTGTGCGCACCTCCAGACCTCTGCCTTTCACTGCTCCCCTAAGTTTCTGTGCACTCCTCTCTTTTAATGACAGTCCAGAGTTCCCAAGTATGAGTCTTTCCCCAGAACTGTGGTTCAGTGCAGTTAGAAGTGGGGTTCAGTGTAGTCGGGAGTTTCCATCTCCCTCCCACTAGAGGAAGCCAGCCAGGCCCTCTGCCGCCCGTCCTCTCCATGTGTGTGTCTCTGTTCCTCAGCTTTTTACAACTCCTCTTTCCTTCTAGTTGTAGAATTTCTATTCAGCCAGCTTTCCTGTGGTTTTGGATGATGTTTGTTTTGTCTTTTAGTTGTGGCTTTGAAATTGTTGTGCGAGGCAGCAGTTTAGGTGTTTACCTATGCTGCCATCTTGGTTTCTCTAGCATAGCTTTTTTATCCACTCATTTGCTGATGGGAACTTGCGCTATTTCTAAATCTTAACTATTGTAAATTGTGCTGCTCTGAACATAGGACTGCATACATTTTTTCTGATTGGTGATTTCCTAGGTTATATTCCTAGATGTAGTATCACTGGGTCAAATGGAAGTTCAAGTTTTAATTTTTTGAGGAATTCCATACTGTTTTCCACAGTGTCTGTACCATTCTGCATTTCCACCAGCAGTGCATGAGGGTTCCTTTTTCTCTGCATCCTCACCAACACTTATTATTGGTTTGTTCATGATAGCCATTCTGACATGTGTGAGGTGATACCTTGTTGTCATTTTAATTTGCATCTCTCAGATGATTAGTGACTGAGTATTTTCTCATATGTCTCTTGGCCTTCTGTATGTGTACTTTGGAGAAGTGTCTATTTAGGTACTTTGCTCATTTTTAAATTGAATTGTTCATCTTCCTATATTCTTTTAAGATACCTTCATTCTATCCTAGGACTTTCAGCACTTTTGTCAGTAACACTTAAATTTCTATCCAGTTTTAATCTTTCTGATAAGCTTCTGAGTCATATAGCTATTTCATAGGCATTTTATATTAAACATGTACCAGACAAAATTCTTGATTATTTTTCTCCCACATCTGCAAATCTACTCCTTTTCCACTTTTCTCTATCTCAATGAATAAAAGCACCCTCTACCCAGTTTTGAGCCAAACAGCTAGGCTGTTGATTCCTTTTGTTCTCTTATTCCTCCACTGTCAGACCAAACATCAGTCTTGTTGACTACCATTCATCCCCTGTCCTAAGTCAGCCCACTTCTGTCCATATCCTGTACTACCAACCTGCTGAGCAGCTGTAGTGGCTACCACCCTGCACTTTATGCCCCAATTTTCCACCACTGTAACTCTCTTCACATAGAAGTTAGGGCAAACTTTTAAAGCAGAAGTTATGCACATAACTTAAATCCACTTAAAACTCTCAGGTAATGTCCAATTGCACAGAAATTGTTTTGATATAAAGACCTATATGGCTTTTCTTCTTTCTACCTCTCTGACTTTATCTTGTACCATTTCCATCCTTGTCCATTATGGGTGGTTTCTCTGACTTTTGACTCCCCCCCACCCCCATTCAACAAATTTGTTCTGCCCCAGGATCTTTGCATGAGCTTTTGCTCCTTCTTAAAAGATTTTACCTCTTGATATCTGCTTTTCTTGTCATTCAAATATCAGCCTAAAAATGATTAGCTCACAGAAGCTTTCTCTCATTAATATAATTAGCCACTCATTTTTTTGTCTTATCACCTAATTTTAATTTTTTGTATAGTACTTATTACTATCTGAAATTTTATTTTTTTATGATTTTTTAAAATATTGTCTCTTTTCTTGAGGATGTAAGCTCTGAGAGCAGGGGCCTTTTCTCTTTTATTCATTACTCTATCTGGCTACTTAGAACATAACTTGGCACAGAGAAGTACTCAATAATATTTATTAAATGAAGGAATGAATGAAAACACTTGACCTGAGGCTCAATATTTCTTTCTCTTATTTTTGTTTATAAAATACTGTTTATATGTGCTATGCCTATAGGTTATTGGAAAAATAAAATTATATAAATGAAAATATTTCCCATGGCACTTATCAGTCAGAATAGGATGTCTTGCATAAACAAACAATCCCAAATATCCTCATATTTGGGACTTAAAAGAATAATATTTTATTTCTAGGTCATGTATTATGCCTGTCATTGGTCAATAGGAGGGATGCTGATGCTCATAATTATTACGTTGGGCTACTAAATGCTGAAGTTATCAGTATTTTGAGCATTGCTGGCCACCTAGGCAGGGAGAAGAGAGTCTGGAGGGTCATTTGTCAGCCATTCAGTATTCTTACCAGGGAATGACATATATTCCTTCTATCCATAGCTCATTGGCTAGCAAGTCCCTAGCCCCCAACCAACTACAAGGGGATGAGAAAATGCAGTGCTACCTTGTGCCTAGAAGGGTAGAGAACCAGAAACATTGGGTAAATGGAGCTAAGGAATACAAAGTGACTGACACCGAATATTTTCTCAATAAATTTTGTTTCCTGTGACATGAGGAGCTGTTGATTAAAATAATATTTCTTTTATTCAACAGAAGTTCACAATGTGATGAGGAAATTCATCTAAAAATAATCATGATACTAAGCACATTGGACTAAGTATTATGATGGAAGTACAAGCCACATGCATTAAGAAAATGTGCTTAGTTGGAGTGGTGAGCACACAATACAGATGATATATGATAGAATGGTATACCTGAAATCTATGTCATTTTATTAGCCAATGTTACCCCAATAAATTCATTAAAATGGTAAATAAAAAGTTGCTTGGTTTCCAGAATGGAGTGTTGGGACTATGTTTTACAAGCCAAGAGGAGCTGATGGAGTTTCCCAAGGCACATGAGCATGCGGTGCCTGGAGAATGTTAGAACTTTACAGTTGGCAATATAGATGGGAATGAGGAGACCTAGAAGACAAGCATTCTCCCTGTAGTTATTTCTTTTCTAGACCAGATTCAAGGATCTCCCTTAGACACTTTCATGGTACGCTAGAACTCTGATATTTACCCTGGGGTCCAGAAAATAAGTCTGTTTGGCCAATTGTGCTCTTTATTTTCTACAATAGAGTAGGCCCCTGCCTCTAATCTCTCTCATTTCTTTATCGGCAAAGACTTCTTCCACTAAGTGATTATTTGCCTATGTGATAAATGGGGTGTGTAATAGATGTCTGCTGCTAGGTCTTTTCAGTGTTTCATTTTCAAAAGACAATTTACTGGGAGAAATTGACAAGCCCGAAGGCACTCTGTTCACCCTGAGTTCCTGACACAGCATTTCTTATTATTGACATTTCTTATTCCCAAAGATCATTTTCTTTTCTGTCCCAGATCCATTAGTATCTGCTGTCACCATTTAGTTGGTTTTCCAAGTATGTCAAGATCATTCTTTCCCATTTTTTTAGTATGTCATTTAGCCTGACACTAACCTTTTTTGAAGTCAGTAATCAGATTGAAAATTCAATTTGTCCCCAAATTATTGAGCCTAGAATTAAAGAAGGTACATCAGCTTTGTGATACATTGATTCATTGAATAATTAATTCATGTATTCATTCACTCACCTACTCATTCATCATTTTACTCTTGTATCCAATGTACAATTATGAGAGTTAGGAAATATGACCACTGAGATGAGTAGGAAATGATCTTGGTATTCAGAGAGTTCGAGGTTCATGATGCAACTTCTTCAAATGAGAAAACTGAAATGTCCATTCACCATCAAACCTGTTATAATGCTTACCAAATCAATCTCTTTTCAAAGTCTAACCCCTGTATTGTGGGTCCTTGACAGATAGAATTCCAAAGTAGCACTTCCCAATTCTGTACACTGACTGTAGCCTTTTCAGAAAACCCCACCTGAGACAGTGAGTGCCAGGCAAGATGCTGGAGGGGAAAGGCAATGTGTCCA
>PVJN01001038.1:0-157918 GCA_004026805.1 Lasiurus borealis | reverse complement strand
CTCCTTACACTATCTTCACATTTTTGGATTCTTTTTTCTTTTTGATTTTCTGGTTAGGTGTTTTTTGCTTTCTTGAATTGAAAATCTTTGACTTGATTCTTTATCCAGTTGTTTGCTATTCTCCATTTCTTTCATTTGGGATGTTCCTTTATTTTCACATTTTGGCTGCTTCCCTGTGTTGATAGAGTGGCTTTGTGTGTTAGGTATCCTATAGGGCCCAGTGGCTCAGCCTCCCCAGTTAACTGAGGTAGACACTCTTGGTGCACCTCTTTGTGGGCTGCATGCACAATCTTGTTGTAGTTAAGCCTTGATTTTTGTTGGTATCACTGGGAGAAATTGACCTCTAGGCCAATTGGCTGTCAGGATCAGCTGTGTCTATGATGGAAGAACTTCTGTGCTGGAGACACCCTTATGAGACAAGAGTGTGTCCCTTATGGATCTGAGGAGTTGTAATCTGGATGGTCTCACTCTGACCCCTGGGTACACTGGCTCTTAGATCTCCAAGGAGGTGCTAATTTAGCCTCTGCCTGAGGCCACCCAGCAGGAGCTACAGAGAGATCTGCAGATTCTTCTTTGTTTGGGTTTTGAAGGTGCCCAGATGAGGCCCAGCTGTGAAGCAATGCACGCTGCTGCAGGGCCTTGAGTCTTCTTTTGGGTGTTCTGGGTCACACTGACTCAACTGCAGTTTGTTAGGTAAGATTAGAATTCAAAGGACCAAGCTATTCATATGCAAAAGCCTCTGTGCTTAGCTTGGATGGGGCGGAGTCTCAGGGCAGAACAAATAACAATGGCTTTGTGGGGCAGGATCTCAGGCCAGAGCACACAGCAATGGCTTCCTGTCAGCCCAGCCCTAAGAAGCCCCCGTTCTTAGTGTCTTGCAGTAATCGCTGCAAGCACCTCTGAGAGAAAGCTGCCCTCAAGTTCCACCCACTGCCAGACAGTCCAGTTTTTGCCTGTATGAGTCTGGGTCCCCAGAGCTTCACCCGGAAATGGAGTTCAGAGCAGTTGGGAGCTTTTGTCTCCCTCCCAATTTAGAAAGTCAGCCATGTACTCAGTTGCTAGTCCTCTGCATGCTCCTCTCCCTCTATGTGCACGGCTCCATACTTCTGCCTTCTGTAGCTCCTGTGAATCTCAGTGTGCTTTTCTCTTTCCTTCTAGTTGCAGAATTTACACTCAACCAGCCTTCCTGTGGTTCTGGACAATGTCCGTTTTGTCTGTTAATTGTAGTTTTAAAATTGTTGTGCAAGGCAGGAGTTTAGGTGTTTACCTATGCCGCCATCTTGGTTTCTCCCTACTGTTGTGCTTTAATGTGGGCTGGGGAGTAGTGTGAAAATGGTATGCACTTTGTGGTCAAACCAACCTGTCTTTTAATCCTGGCTCTGCCAGCTACCAGCGGTGTACTAGTAATTTTAAGAAAAATAACTTACCTCTCTAAGTCTCAGTTTTCTCATCTGCAATATACACACAATAATATCACATACTATTATATTAATGGAATAGATGTGAAAATCAAGGTATGTGAAGCATCTAGCACACAGTAGGTATTCAAAACACACCAGTTTTCTTCCGCTTTTTAAATTTCTAATTTCCCAATTGAGTACCAATAAAAATTCAATAATATTTTTTGAGTGCTGGCATGTAGAAGATGGTGCTTGACTGGACTCTCACAGTTTTTGTGGGTGTTTGACTTGGGGTCTTTGCCAGGAGCCACAAAATAAGCTTCCCCTCTCTTGAAATATCAAACACTGTACGTTTTTGTCCTATTGACTGTTCTCACTGTTCTGTCCCTTTAAGGAAAAGACCCTGACTAGGCTGCTCACCTCATTAATGCTAAAGGCTGTGAGTTTTTCAGTTCTAGTGAACTCTGTGTGACCCTCACAGACAATAATTGCTTTAACATAGGGTTAGGCAACAGCAACCAACTTGTCTAAATATAAGCCAGGGCTTAAAATACAACTTAACCTGGGAGATTTAAGTAGGTAAAGAAGATGGCTTCTCTCCGGAATTGCTTCTTGATTAATCACCCCATCTGAGCCGTTGGAAATATGACAGTTTTCAAACAGGGCTTTAAATGTCTCCAGCTCTACTTTTCCCCACTGGCAGGAAGCCAGTCCCTGTAAGCCAGTGGTTCTTAAAGGGGACAGATTCCCTTGGATTTTTCCTAGTTACACAGTTCAAGAAGAGAGTGGGATAGTGATGGGAGGGAGTGTTCATGCTCCTCACTTAAGGTTTGCTCATCTTCAAGATAAACTCAAGGAGCAGTCAGTCTTGTGTTTAAAGAAGCGATACCTGGCGAAGAAGTGCACATTTTTAGCTGAGCTCAGGGCTTAAGGAAAATAGGCTGCACTGTGCCCACAAGCTTATTGCCAGTCACATTATCCAATATCTTGCCATCTACACTTGGATCCAAGTGTTTTATCAACTTGGCTCTGGCCTGCCTTCTGTCCCTCCTTGCTAGTCTGTCAAGCCTAGGATTTTTCCCAGCCTCCACTTCTCTGACATCCATGCCTTGAGTCTGAGAATCTTTAATTTGTAGCCCATCTGGAGATCATCTCCCATCTATAGTTGTTTCTCTTTCTCACATCTGGGTAGAGTTTTACCTTCCTTCCCTACCTGCTGGGCACCGATGGCACCACTAAAAGGAGGTGCTATCTCTCCCCTCCGTGTTCTTGCCAATGGACAAGCTGATTTCTGCTCTTGACATCATCCCTGTGGTTTTTAGGTGACCTGGGCTTTATTATCTAGGACTAAAGTATGCCTCCAACTGATGGGATTTTTAGACTAGAGTTCCATCTTGACCATGGGTAAGAGATTTTTCTTAGCCGAGAAAGATTTCTTCTTGACCTTAAACTAGAAA
Organism: Lasiurus borealis; assembly: GCA_004026805.1. Taxonomy (NCBI): domain Eukaryota; kingdom Metazoa; phylum Chordata; class Mammalia; order Chiroptera; family Vespertilionidae; genus Lasiurus; species Lasiurus borealis. The sequence goes on along the minus strand of PVJN01001038.1, from coordinate 155,061 downwards.
GTTCTGTACAAGGATAGGATGGCTAAGGGGTTCTCACACTGTGTTTCTCATCCATACCCTAGGGTTCTCTAAAAGATTCTCGGGGGATCTCCCACTTGGTTTCAACAAGAGCAGTTCTTCTCTGACCAGGCTGGTTTACTTTAGTGGAGTTTCATCTAAGATTGTCCTTTTTGTCCACAAAGTTCATCCCAAGATATTTACATAGCTCCCTCCTTCTCATCCTTTGTGTCAATAATTCAACTGTTTTCCACAACCACCCTATATAAAACACAACACAACCTCTAACTTCCTATTTCTCTTACCATAGTATTTATGCCATCTGCCATTCCATATAGTCATTATTTATGGTGATTCAAGTTTCCATGAATTTTTGTTAGGTTTAGTACTTCATTCTCTGCACCTAAAACAATGTGTACTCATAGGAAGTACTCAGTAAATATTTGTGCAATAAATGAAACATTATACTTACAGAGAGCATCCTAGAATCCTAGGGTATTATGTCTTGTTTATCATAAATCAGAATGACTTCTTGATGGATTCATTTTTCTTTCTACTTTATTCTATTTAAAAATTAACATACCAGAACAGTCAATTTGACTTTTTTTTTTTTTGGCATGTGGTTCTGAGTTCTACCACTTGCATAGATTTGTCTAACCATCACCACTATAGTCAGAGTACAATACAGTTTCATCATCCTCCCCAAACTCCCCCATATATATGGTCCCTTTGGAGTCAAATATTCCGCCCTGAATCCTTGGCAACCATGGATCACTATAGCTTTGTCTTTTTGAGGGTATCACATAAATGGATTCATATAGAATGAAATTGTTTGAGATGAGCATTCTTGTCTTTAAGATTCATCCATGTTATTGTATTAGTGGTTTGTTCCTTTGTATTGCCAAGTAGTATCCCATTGTATGGATGCCAAGTTGTATTTTTAATGCCGAGTATTATTCCAGTGCATGGATATATCACCCTTTGTTTAACTATTTACTTGTTGATGAACATTTGAATTGTTTCCAGATTTGGGTATGAGAAGCAATGCTGTATACCTTTGTGTATAGGTTTTCATGTGATCCTAAGTTATCATTGTATAGGGTAAATACCCAGGTGTGAGATTGCTAGACTACATGGTAAATGTATCTTTAATTTTGTAAAAAGTCTATGAGACTATTTTCCAGATGGCTGTATCATTTTGCCTTACTATACGTAATGCACCTATCCTTATCAGCACTTGGCATTATCAGATTTTCATTTTTTGCATACTTTTTAGCCATTCTCATAGGCATGTATTGGTATCTCACTGCGGTTTTTATTTACTAGTACTATCTCATTTCCCTAATGGCCAAATATGTTGAACACCTTTTTTTGTGCTTATTTGCTACCCATATATCCTCTTTGGTAAAAGTATCGATTCAAATCTTTTACCCACTTTTAATTGTACTGAATTTTAAGAGTTTTTACTATATTTTAGCTCTATTACATAATGTGATTTACAAATATTTTTTTCCCAACTGGTAGTTTGCTTTTTCATTGTCAAAGTAATGTGTTTGACAGAACAAAAGTTTTTAAATATTGTTTCTTCTGAAAGTTTTATTAAATTTCAATAAAATCTAGATTACCATTTTTTTTTATGGGTTGTACTTTTGGTATCATATTTAAGAACTCTTTGCCTAATTCTAGGTTATAAATATCTTTTCTTCTGAAAGTTTTCTATGTGTATGTTTCATAATTAAGTCAATGATCCATTTGAGTTAATTTTTATATAAGGTATGAGGTTTCTAAGTTTACTTATTTATTTTTGCATATGATGTCCAATTGCTCTAACACCATTTGTTGAAAAGACCTGCTTCTTTTCATCAAATTGCCTTTGCACCTTAAAATAAATTGGTCATACTTGTGTGGCCTTGTTTTAGATTTTCCTTTTTATTCAATTGAAGTATGTTTCTATCCCTTCACCATAACCATACTGTCTTGATAATCTATCTTAATAGTAATTATTGAATCCTCCCACTTTGTTATGGAATAGTTTTCTGACCTCTATCATCACAGGAGAAAGGAGAAAGTAAAAAAAAGAAAAAAACAACTTTTACTGAGCAATGTGTATGTCATTGGCAGTGGATTAGGGGAACTTACAGTATTTAATTTTAAAAACAATGCATTCCAGGTGGATATTATTTTCCCATTTTAAAAAATAATTGAACCTCAGAGAATTTTCATAACAGCATAAGACTGTGTATTTCATATAAGGCAAAGCCAGATCTTAACCACAGGTCAGAGTGACCCTTAAGCTCACGCCCTTTCTACTGCACAATAGTTCATGCCAACTCTTCAAATTTTGGAGGTATGGAATATGCCTGAGAATGTCTTGTATGTTCTGCTGGATTTAATTTTTAAGAAATCATTTATGTTAAAAAAAAAAAAAACCTTCTCTGATTTCCCAAAGTTATTTCGTTCCCATGGTTGAGATGCAAACATATTCTTATTTATACAGTCTGAACAGAAGGTTTAGTTTGGCCTCTTAAAAGACTGTGCCGAGTTAATAATATAAAAGTAGATTGTCACACTGGCTACAGGAAGATAAATAATCAAGGATTATAAGTCTTTAATTTAATATAACTTATTCTCATTAATTAAATGCCAATTACCTGCTTGTCTTTCCTGGGAACTGGCCTTTGCAATCAATCTTTTCAGAAACGTTGTACACACATGCTCACAGAGGTATTAATATCACTCAAGATTTACAGGCCCTGGACTCTTTGGCTTAAACCATCCTCCAACACTCTACACTGTAACCGCAGATAATCGTCATAAATTTCCTGATCTTTGACCTAACTGGTTCTTAAATTTCCATTCCCTAACGGGCTTGAGGAGTTCGTATTTATCATACCGGGATGCTTACTTCTAAGGATCAACGCGTTCCAGCAAGACTCTGGATCTCAGAGCTCTGACCCATCCTCCTACTTGGGGTTTTTGCTAGTCACAACAGATGAGAATCCTTGGGACTAAGAGAGTACTCTGTCCTGACTCCCCTGTGCAAATCACTTATTAATGGACAACATAACCTTGCAAAGTATCTGGAGCAACGACCCCTCAGAAGCTTTTTTGAATGCCCCACCTGCGCCGATTTAATCATTCAGTGGCAGCATACATCATTGCTGAAAATATTCCCATTCCAGCCTTTAACAGTCAGATGTGTGTGTCTGTAATTTTTATTACATTTCTTATCTTCTAGGTTGCTTATTCCTTATGCTTGTAGGTAACTTTTCTTAATATTTTTAAAATTGATTTTTAGAGAGAGATGAAGGGAGAGGGGGAGATAGAAACATCAATGAGAGAGAAACATAAACATCAATAGGCTGTGTCCTGCATGGCTCCCACTCTGGATTGAGCCTGCTACCTGGGCATGTGCCCTGACCAGGAATAAAACGGGTGAACTCTTGGTTCATGGGTCCATGCTCAACCACTGAGCCACATCGGCTAGGCTGGGTGCTATAAATGTAAGTCTTGCAAGTGACTCTGGTTTGCTTTTCAGAGTTAGGTCTTCTAATTCTGAATTTAAGCTCAAAACAAGGAAACAAAAGAAGAAACCAAATTTATTGAAGGAAATCCCAGGTTTACTTGCAAGCTCAGAGTCTTAGCTTCCTACATATGATCAGCTTCCACTCTTTCTTTTCTTAACATTTCAATTTGAGTGCCCAGAATAGAATTATTTCCATATCAATTATTTGTTGACTTTTTTGTTGGCTTATTTTAAAAATTAAAATAATTATGTATGCACATGCAAAGTAGAATTTAGAGTATAGAGAAATACAGGGGAGACAAGTCATATAGCAGCCACTGACATGCATATATAATTTTGAAAATGGTAGCTATCATGCAGGCACTATGCTCTTTGCATTCATTTTATCATTGACTTTTCTCAACAATCCTATGAGATCAATATTGTTATCCCTCCTATTTTAATGATGAGGGAAGTGAGGCTCAAAGAGTTTAAATAATTTGATCAAAAACTCATAGCAGGAAAGTGGTAGAATCCTGACATGAACCAAATCTGCCTGTGAGACTCCAATCCCATGCTCTAAACATAATACTAAAAACATGAGTTATTTACTACCATTATCATCTCACATTCATCTTTTCAACCATATACCTATGACCTAGCTTACCATATAACTAAAAATCAGTCAATTATGGGTCTTTAATGTGGGCAGGTTCAAACAACTTCTGAGAAGCACTTAGAATTACCATGACTAATTCATTCCTGAGTTTGACCAATTCATTTCTCCAAATCATAGGAAACAAAGGAAACTAGGCTGGGGATTTCTTAACAAGTCATTATTCTTGCAAAGAAACTTGATACTATTGATTCCTATCTGTACATAAAAGCCTATAAATTATCATAGCTTTCCCTCCTTCAGTAGAAAAGGTAGATTTGCATCAATTTACTTATATTCTTTCAACCAATCTCCCTGAATCATTAGTAAGGTGGTAGGGCTAAAACTGTTGTCCCTATCCTCATTAGCCCACTGCTGTGACCTAAACTCGGTCTATTCCACTCATTCCCTAAAGGGCATAACTTCTCGGTCTTACATTAACCTGGCTACTGTTGTTTACATTGGGGTGGACCCATAACCTGGGTCCCAATTCATTGACCAAGAAGAAGCTGATCAGATGATTTTTTTTAAAAACTGAATATCAGATAGAAGATTCATGAACAACTACTACTGAGGTAGCTAGACATTCTTGGTTTGTTCCCTCCCTAGACTTGCTTGTTTCTTGCTATTTTTAATGCCTATCTTATTAAAAAAACACACCACCACCTCTTCTTTTAGTGAACTGGAGCAAGTTTGAGTTTCTTGTAATGAAAAGAGAGATGTTTTAAACTTTCTTTAATATCAGAAAGAACTCTTTGGAAATACAAATGGGTAAAAGTCCACCCCCTAAAGAGCATAAAATAGTATGTATCAGACTTGAGTTACCTTGCCCACAGAGCACCAAAGGGTTGCCTTCCTTCACTCCAGGTGGGCCCAGATTAATTTTGGTTGGTTGTAAATGGCGTTTTTATTCAGAAGGCATGGGACCTATGTGGTAAATGTGAGGATTATCATATGTCTTATAAAGAGCTAATTGCTTGTGAAAGATGCTTTCCCAGTGACACACGAGTCTGATGTACCCTGGCTCCTGGCTCTTCCACCACAATTTCATGAAACCATCAACCCTTACACCAGAACCTAATGTGACAACATAGAAGTTGTCTTCTTTGACCTTGGCAGGATCTGGAGACATTAAAGAAAGATCAAATTCTCCTTTTTAAAAAATAAACAACTTAATGAAAACCTAATCACCCTGCATACTAAATTCAAGCACAGGATTTAGAAGCTGACCATTTTCTCATTAACACTGTTGTTAATTTTTCATGCTATATCCAATTTTCTTCATGTCTCCAACTATCCATTTACTCTAATTTATTAGCTTAGGAATTGCCAAATTACAAAGGTGAGAAAAAATGGTATGTTTCGTCTTTCCTCCAAAATTAGACTCCCATCCCTAGGAAATAGCATTCTTCATTCAAGGTATCATTTCTTTCCATCCTTTAAATTGGTATTTTATCAAATCTCTGGCCTCTGGAATGTTGGCAGGCATTACCCAGAGTAGACTGTAATGTACTTTGTAAAAGTCATTTTGCATTTATCTTCAGAATTAGTTTTATCGTTTTATGAACAGTTTAACATATTTACTCATGTGTAAATGGACTGTAGTGAAGATTAGAGAGGCTTCATTTGCAGCAAAGACCTCACTAGAGTCTAAAAAAAGAGTTGAACTATTAGCTAAAGATTTTAAATTGTGGATATCAAATTATGGCCATAATCTCTAACCTTTAAGATATTGCTTTTAAACAGAACAGAAAATTTTTGAAGAAAAAGAGAATATATAAACACCCAAGTATCTAGATACCTGTTTTCTCTCTACTTCATAAAAGCCTAATATGCAAATTGCCCCTTTAAGATGTTGCTTTTAAACAGGACAGAAAATTTTTGAAAAGAGAATATAAACACCCAAGTATCTAGATACCTGTTTTCTCTCTACTTCATAAAAGCCTAATATGCAAATTGTCCCTTCAATTGGTAGTTTGATCTGGAGTCCAGGAATTCGACTGCTCACTGTGACATGTGCTGACCACCAGGGGACAGACCGAAATATGGCGGGCATCAATGACGTGCTGTGACCTCTTGCTGGTTACCTGGGGGCAGGGGTGATGGAGATGGAGGTGCGGTGAGAATGTGGGGTGTCCACTGATCTCGCTCTCACTCCTCCTGCTACCCTCCCCTGGGAGGCCAGGGCTCGCATGCCAGAGAAGCCCCTGTGCTCAGGTGCCAGTGGCCTGTGAGGAGCCCACTTTCACCCGGGCAGCCTCTTCCAGGTAGCCGGCTGCTGCCAGGACCAAAGGGGCTGGTCAGGATCCAGTGGGTTCGCACAGGAGCTGGTCTGTGAGGCTGGCTGGGAGAGTGCACTGCCTGCCTGGCTTCTCTGGGGTGCCGCTGGGCGGCCCAGAGGCCCACACTGTGCCCTGGCCTGAGGCATCTGGCCGCACCCACCACATCTCCATGTGGGGACTTGGGCGCCATGACTCAGGCAGATGGGGACGCGAGGGGGCCCTGGGCCCAAGTGCCAGCCGGAACCTGCCCTTCCATGCCAGATGCTTGTATGCACTTCCATTGCCAGCCAGGCCTAGGTACCACACCTGTGTATGAATTTCATGCACCATATATATATATGAGAGAGAGAGCGTGTGCACAAGATATATCGCTCTCTAACAAAGAGTCCTGAAACTCAGCACTGTACTAGAGAAATATTAAATACTTGAGTTTATAGTTAATTCTTTTTTTAAAAATATATTTTATTGACTTTCTACAGAGAGAAAGGGAGAGGGATAGAGAGTCAGAAACATTGATGAGAGAGAGACATCGATCAGCTGCCTCCTGCACACCTCCTACTGGGGATGTGCCCGCAACCAGGATATATGCCCTTGACCGGAATTGAACCTGGGACCCTTCAGTCCACAGACCGACACTCTATCCACTGAGCCAAACCGGTTTCGGCTATAGTTAATTCTTTAACAGTAATTAGACATTGTTTGTGAAAAGAAGTTTTTTTGACTGGCTTGGAAGTCAATACTGTAGAAATTCCTAAAACTGTAGGAAAGTTCAGGAATTGCCTCCAAGCTTTAAAGCAGTCAAGGTCCTGGCCCATGAGAAATTCAGTCTATTCTTAATTATGTGGGTGTCCATTTCAACGTGAGAACAGTCAAATGTTAACATTAGCCAGAGAAATTCTAAATCCTTAAAGAATAGATTGTGTACTCATTAGCCTATTTTAAGATGGATCATCCATGCAATGAAAGTTTAAAGGTTTGAAACTTGAATTTCTGAGATTTAACATTAGCCAGACCTCTGTGGCTTACATATGTGCACTCCTAACTACATGGTCCAAGGGTCAATTGCTTTGTATTCATTTATCTTTCCAATAAAAGGTATTTATTAGCAAACATTCTGAAATCTACTGATACCTTTTCCTGTTTATATACACCATGGCCAAAAAATTAAGTGTTATGAAATATAAGCCATGGTCTGCAAAAATCACTACAGAAGATTGAGACTGTTTTTCAGGACAGCAGGTGGAGCAAACAGAGTAGCTGTGTCTTAGGAGGAAAACAGGCTTTTGTGTTCTGATGCAGGTTACACTGCTGCGCTTAAGGCTTTGGTTCAAGCCTCTTTTTTGGCCCAACTCAGGACTGAATCTTGTGCTAAGTAGAGTGCCTGATGCAGAGTGGCCACATGATAAATACAGTGGTACCTCAAGATACGAGTGCCCTAACATACGAGATTTTTGAGATACGAGCCGTAGAGCGAGCGATTTTTGCTTTGAAATACAAGCAACATTTGAGATAGGAGTAATGGCACGGATCGGCCGGCTGCACACGACCCACCAGTTTACCGCGACTCGAGCATCTCATAGTTTCCCACGCTCAAGGTTACAGAATGAATGAAACTCGTATCTCCAGATACCACTGTATTAGTTATGTGGTCCATGGCTGTAGAGGCACAGATTTGCATCCCTGACCTCAATTGAACATTTCCCAGGTGCATGTTACTGGCCACTATAAGCGCCTGAAAAGATACTCTATTGGGTATGCCATCCCACTTCCAAACCTCATCCCTAAAAATGAGGACTAAGACAGAATCTCATTGACTGGAGGTAAGAGAAACATTTCCTCACAAACTAAAAGAACTAGACTCAACTGAAGAATGACAATTACATTTTTACAAAACTTTTGAAAGAACTACGTAAGAGGGAAAAAATGGTCAACACACTTCTCCCTCTAGAATGCCTCTAGGTCAGCAGTCAGCAATAATTATTTGGGGGGTTGTGAGAGGAGAATGCCTCTATTGAATTGCTTTAACATTGGTCCAAAGTGTGGTGATGAAGGGCCTCTTTAAATAGCTTTGAGAATGCCGAGCTTTAAAAACAGTAGGTGCCGTCCTCAGCATCCCATCCCAGCTATTACCTGCAACAACTACCCACAACCACAGAACTACTGGCATGGATATAAATATTCATACCAATAAGTGGGATATTGCTGAATCCACAAGTATAGCTGGAATAGCTTGTATACTGTCACTTTACTGGAGATATACAATTTATTTCTTGGAAAAAAAAAATTTTTTTTTAAGAGTAACATACAAAACAGTCTCCCATGTGCCACTATATTTTTATTTATTTTTAAAATAAAATACCATCACATATAGATTGTGATGAGGGGTCTAACTCCCCTGGTCTTCTATAAAAATGAAACAACTCGGCTACTTACTCAAGAATATCCTGCCGAGACTGGATAGAGCGTTGGCCTATGGACTGAAAGGTCCCAGGTTCGATTCCGGTCGGGGGCATGTACCTTGCTTGCGGGCACATCTCCAGTGTGGGATGTGCGGGAGGCGGTTGATCGATGTCTCTCTCTCTCATCGATGTTTCTGACTTTCTATCCCTCTCTCTTCCTCTCTGTGAAAAATCAATAAAATATATTTTTTTAAAAAAGAATATCCTGATATCTGAGAAGGTAAATTCATTAGTTCATAGTTTTGAGAAAATAAGTGAACAAAAAGCATACAGAAGTTACACCTATTGACCTGGGGAATCATTCAGCTTTGGACCTAGATCTTTCGCTTTCTTTCCTTCCTATTCTCATGTCCTAACTCCCACCTCCCTTTTTCATTGAGTAAATTTCTCTGCATAATCTCTGAACTCAAAAGTATTTTATGGCTTTTCTGGATATTGTATCCAGAGACCTCACCCTTCTTGGGAAGATGATCTATTAAATACAAATACAAGAGAAATACAATGCCTGTCTATTATAGTTGTTGAATCTTCTCAGATTTTCTAAGACATGAAACCAACATCCTGTTCCCACTGCAACCAGTGGTGTTATAAACTAGCTCCAGACTTATTTTGATTATTCAGCCCCTTGAAAAACAATGTAAGGAAAATTCTTATCCTTCTGTATACTTATTTCAGTTTCATTGGTACCCAGAACTATAGCAAGCAAAAGAAAAGGCTTGTTATATGCTGGACATCGTATTGTTAAAGTAGATACACACATCCATTCATTATTTTTCAGCAGAGATTCTTTAATGCAGAAATAAAGTATGATAAGTGTGATGTGTACCACTATTTTTCTTATTTGTATAAAGAAAACTGATAAAACTGATAAAATTTAAAGAATTTTTTTTCAGGTAAAACCCTCTAAGTTATATTTTTCAGCTTTTAAAGATAAGAACTAAGAAGATAAACATGCTATTTCAAATCTTGCAACAATTAACGTTGCGGATAAGAGTACTGTGTTTAACTTTCTAGGGTCCTGTACTATTTATGCTTCAAACCTTTTATCTTCATTATCACCATCACCTAATAAGATAAAAATCTTTATGAATGTCCCCTTCTGATGTTTGAATCAGTACCAGATCTTAGAGAATGCCATACTCTGTGTCTTCTCTCAAGGAACCTCCAGAAGAAAATAATTATCTTTATGTTCCTCCTTATCTTCCATTTCTGATCTATGCAAAACTGAGGAGGGGGTGGAGTCAGATATCCAGCATGGGAGATAGAGTGAGTTCAAGGAAGTGGGATAAATTGAAAGAAGGAAACTGCACTGTACATGTCATACTCATTCTGTTCCTGGTGTGTGCGAGTTTAAGAGAGCTCATGAAGGAATTTCCTTACTTGTCAAATGCCCACACACACACAGCATCAAAGGCTGAAACCCTGGTTTCCACACCTCAATCCAACTCCAACTGTCATATCCACAGGAATACAAGATCTTGTACCCGAGAGTTACAGACACCAATGGACAACTGGACCTATTCCCCAGGAAACACTGGTCAGCAGGATATCCGTGCAGCCCAAGCCAAAGTCGCCTTTCAGTGCAGGTTTAGAATAGCATAAAGGAACGTGTGCTCAGGGCGGTATTTCTCCGGGGAACTGTTTCAGATCCCACATCAGAGTGACTGGTGGCCTTGGATAAATCATTCCTCTCATTTATGTGCTGAATGGGAGAAAACAAGTCAACAACTGATGCATGCAAAAGCATTTGGAGGTGATGGATGGAGACATTACGGTGCATTTCGTCAATGGCATGCCATTAGAGAAAACCATTTCATAGAGTAAATTAAGAAAACAAACCAGCTACGTGACACACTTGAAACTGCCACTGGCCAGACCGGTTTTCCTGGGGCAGGAATGAGGCGGCACGGACTGATGTTATCATTGTCACTCAGGATCCATTTCCTAGGTTAGCTGCCAATGCTTGTCTTTGAGACTTATACCCCTGGACCACACTTTCCCGCAATGATGGCCACTCACATAGCTGGAGAAACCTGTGCATCACAGACCCCGACTTTCTTTTATTGCAATCTTGAACTAATATTTAAATCTCTTATTGCTATTTAGCCTCATATGTCAGTATCTTGTTTTCTTTATCAAATTATATGAACCTTTCTTGGCAAAACCTGGGTCTTACAAATAAAGCTTATTACTAGCACAGCACTGGGCTTATAATATTCAGTAAATATTTGTTGATTTTATCTGTGATTAACTTCCCCTGTCTTTCTCCCACACCTGGCTATTGTCTGGCAAATGCGGATTAATTCATTAAGAAAGCATTTCTTCAGACCTTGGTGCTGGGAGTGCAGAGACAGAAGACCCGGTCATGGCTCTGACTTCAGAAAGCTCAGGCACACAAGCAACAATCTGGTGCAGGTGGAAGTATTGTGGGTGGGGAGGGGCAGCAGGTGCCAGGACAGAGAGGGAGGGGCTAGGAGAGTATCAAAGGGTCCTGTTCTGGGTAAGAGCAGGGGAATTCAGGGAAAGCTTCTAGAAAGTCTTCATCCCTTTAAGATTGTTAACTGAGCATTATAGCTGGTGTCTGAAAGGGCATGTTAGTGAGCCCGAGCATGGAGCCTTGGGTTCCAAGTCATTTGCTATTTCAGGAGCTTCTCCTGCAAAGCTTAACCTACTGCCAAGGTCAGCCACTAAGGTCAGGACAGAAATGGTCTATGAAATCTCAGGCCCTTCCCCTTGGTAAGCGGGCTCTGAGAGCATTCAGATGCACCTTATGGTAACTGTGGCTTCATAAAAATCAAAGCTGATTGATGGGCGCAGGCCCTCTGCCTCCATGTGTTTAGTCTGCCCGGGCTTTTAGCACCACTGTGGCTGTGCTTCCTAATGGAAATGCATTTCTAACTCTCACCATTACCCAGATATAGATGCTCTCGGATCTAAAAGGCCATTTACCTCAAGATCTTTGTCTTGTAAGGCATCCCTAATTCAGGAAGGAAGTGAGAAGGAGTCGAGAAGAACCCACCACAAATGTTCTGTCGGGTAGTTCAGAGAGAGAGAGAGAGACAGACAGACAGACAGACAGGAATTTAAAGAGTTCAGTTGTTTGGCTTGAGTTTGCAGCTCCATTACCTTGACTCAGTTCAGTTTGAGGAATTTACTTTCTCTTGTGAAGGGCTCTAACACAGAAAAATAAGCTAAAGGCTTCTTTTTGCTGCTTTTTTTGTTTTTAAAAATATTACGATTGACAACATAATAAAACCTTTCATTTATTTAATAGCTCAGTGCTCCCAGAACCCTATTGATTTTATCATATCAACTCTGACATCCATTGTGAAGTAGGCATTATTCCCATTCTATAGGTGTGGAGTCAGAGGCCGAGAGAAGCAAAGCAGCCCCTCCAAGGTATCCATCCAGGTGGCATAACTGAGATTTGCTAACAAGCATGCCTGATTCCAATGCTGGGTGCTCTTACCACCCCCAGTGTCTTCCAGACTGCATGTGCACATGCATGTTAAAACACATGATGAAGAGCTGTCCAAGCTCAGAGTTAGGCAAGGCAGAAACCATGCATCCATCTCTCTTTCAGGAGGAGGACCTGGGTGCCCATCAGAGTGTTGCAGATGGACTGGTGGACAGGAACACTCAGAGGTCAGATTCTAAGGTTTCTTTCAAATACAGTGGTACCTCGAGATACGAGTGCCCTAACATATGAGATTTTTGAGAGCCGTCGAGTGAGCGATTTTTGCTTTGAAATATGAGCAACGTTTGAGATAGGAGTAATTGCGTGGATCGGCCGGCTGCACCTGACCCACCACCAGTTTACCGCGACTCGAGCGTCTCATAGTTTCCCACGCCTCAAGGTTACGGAACAAATTAAACTCGTATCTCAAGGTACCACTGTAATTTGGTTTAATAATAATATGCCACTAATAAGTGGCTTGGTCTCTGCTATAAAATCACATTATGTCTGACCAAACTGATCTCTCCATCCAACTATCCCTGAATGACAAGCTGAAAAAGTAGTTCATGCTAAACAATGCCAATGTGGGGCTATGTCTTTGATTTGCTGTGTGATCACAGTGCTGCCACTAACCCTCTCTGAACTTCTCATGAGCTGCAGAGGCTGACTTCATATGGGCACCGGGAAAAAGGGGGGATTCTCAGAGAGGCGTCTGAATCAGAGCTTTTCTCTTCTTTGGAAAGAAAGGAGAGAGACAGAGGTAGAGGTGACATCTGCAAAGGGAATAAATAGTAGTGCTGAACTTCTGGAAGAGCCAGCCATTTTATAGAGTGATCCATCTACTTCCCTAAGAAGCTGATATGCAGAAACTAATGACTGTCCAGTCCTGGAACCCTCAACACATGGGCCCTCAATTCCCAAATGCCTACTCACAGTCAAATTCTCAAAGCAAAGTACAACTTAACTCATGCTGTTTAATTATTATTTGTTTAATAATTCAACAAAATGTGCCCAAAACTTTTAGGAAAGTGAGAACAGGGCATGAAAAGGTTCTGGGAAACCAAAAATAATACATGGATGTGGACTCTGTCGAAGCAGCATTTCCTTGCAGGGTAAGCGTTTGGGGAGGAGAGCAGTGTTCTGGGCACAGCAAGTGTTTTATCTGCAACTGACAAATCCCAAATCCTCTGAGCTTCTGTTTCTCCCGACTTAGGACCTGGGTCACAGTATTTATTTACTTAAGAGATGGAGATGAAGGCAGGCTTAACGCTGGCCACCTGTCGGAATAACAGTACCCTGCCTCTTAAAGGGATTTCGGCAACCCCCGGGACCCAACATCTTTATAAGACAAAAGGGGATTGGGAGGGAAAAAAAGTTCACTAATTGAGCTTGCAGGAGATGGAGAGATGTCTTGAAGGGGAGAGAGATGCTAAGATCCAAGGGCGCCATTTAAAGCAACATGAAAGAAGACAGGCCCCTTCCTAGCCAGAGATTAGAAGGGATTTTGCAAACGAGGATACCCAAACTGAAACGTCAGGCGCCTCTTATCTGCCTCTTGCAAATGTCCTTGGGATTCTTCGTATCCTTAGGAAGGGAGGTTTCAGTAGGGTTTCCAAGGAATGCAAACAAACACCATTTCTCAGAAACAGTGCCACTGTGCTCTTGAGGGTGAAGAGTCAACAGACAGGTCCTGCCCAGAGAATCTCGAGGCGGATTGGCGCACCTCATTTAACAAACACACACGCACCGTTCATGGGCGCTGGGCAGTGACCTCCAAATAGCAACTCATATTACAAGTTACAACAACTTCACCATCACCCCCGAGACCGTACGTACCTGGCCCAAGCCGCGGAGTGCCAGTCGGAGGTGGAATCAGGACTCGCAGGCACCTGGCTCTAGGCTCCGTGCCCTTAGCCACTGGCCTCTGCTGCAGGCAGAGAGAGGTGGTTGGCAGCGATGGTATCACAAAGCTATGTTGATAGGAAACATCCCGTGTTCCATCAGCTCTGATTTCTGCTCCAGGCTCAGGGTGACGGAAAGGGCATGAGTGACGGAGTCAGACAGACCTGGTTTTGAACCTTCTACTTTCCTAGAGAACGTTATTCAACTTTGGGAGCCTGAGTTTCCTGTCTATAAAGGGAAGGCTTAGGTAACCTCTCCCAGGGTTTTGGGAGGATTAGAAACAAAATCTGAGGCCCGCTCAGCTGAGTTGCCTGGAAATGGGAAGACAGAGCGTCTGTCAAAGCCATTTCTAAGGTTTCCTTGTTCCAAGGCCCAGCGGAGACGGTCCTTCTGGCCCCGCTGGAGGCAGTTCGTGCCTAGGAAGTGGTGAACCCGGAGCGGCTGAAGGAAGCTCTGTCCCTGACCCTGTAGGTTCTGCAGACCGGCTGCTTCCTGCCCCCACACAGCGAAAAGCAATTTTAGTAAGTGCTAAGCTTAATTAGTTTGTGTCCAGACGTGCTTTCAAGGGCTGTGCGCACACACCTGTCGTCATGATCAGCCCCTGTTTCTGGAAAGCCTGCTTTTCCAGGAGTCGGAGCCTAGCTCCTCGGTACAGTGAACGGGCCTGAAGGCACACCCTCTTCTGTTGATGGAGACGATCAGAAGAGGGCTCACTGCTCACGGGAGGTCTTAGCTGCTTCCTGGGGTTGTGAACCACCTCCGGGTGAGAAGCTGGAGTGTCTGCTCTGCTGGCTCTCGGTGGAACTGAGACAACTATGATGGCCCGAGATGACTCTATATGAGTCTGAGCTGGACTTCTGGCCTAGAACATTCTTTCTGTTCTGCTGGTATTGAAATCAAGAATTCTTTTCTGGAATTATCCCGAAGATTCTCTAGTGGGTGGGAAGGACAGGAGATGTGGATGAATGCAGCTCCACACACACTGGAACGCAGACTTTGGGGATCTATTGGAGATTCAAAATCATGTTGCTCTTCTTCAATGGCTTTTCAGAGAAAATGGAAAAAGAGGTAACACTGTTTTCCCTGTCCCCCCGTCTGCCACCTCCCGGCTGCTGCAGCATCTCAGTGGCACACAACATTAAAAAAACGGCGAGGGGGAGATGACAACTCTCCTGGGGGCCAAGGGAAATGTGCAGTGGCTACTCTATTACCCCCTGGTTTGCTTTCTCACGACCACTCACTCCCGAGCACAGTGGAGGCTCCAGACTCCACTGCACGGTCACTCTGTTCCCACGGAAATGACAATGGCCAAAGAGAAATCTTCATCCTTTGACACCCGTGGCAAGATAGATGACAGTGTGATGGAAGGAGAGAGTAAACTGAGTGCCTTATCGATCCAGCTGCCAGCCCTTGAATGATGGGTAATAAAAATTTATTGAAAATTAGAAAAAAATGTCACTGGTTCTAATTCTTTTAAAAGGGAGCACCGATGTTGCATATAAATAACCCTCTCTCCCCCTTCCACAGGGCTCAATCACCATCCCCTCCCACCAGCCAACCCTCCAAGCCGCACAGTTTTAAAAATCTTGCAATTTTATTTGCATATAAAGGCCGCTAGATATAGAATATCACAATAAATTTAAAGAAACAGCTGCTTTCCTAAATTTCATTAACAAGGTAACATAAAATAGAATAAAGCTCAACAGCATTTTTACAATGGGGAAACAGAAATGACTATTAGCGACAATATTTTGTGCTAGCGAAGATTGCATCGACACACAGTGCAAAATGGGGGGGAGGGAGAGAGGAAGTAAGAAGACAATTCAGGGTATTTAAATATAAAGGACAACTAAGCCTTATTTCCGTTAGCTTCCATTGCATCCATTTAAGTCTATACACACGCCTGTAACTGTACCTAGATTTGACTCAAGCTCTTTAAGACCTTGAGTTCTGAGAAAGTGTGTGAGCGCTCCTCAGCCTTCGGATGCCCTGCTATACAGCATCCCTTGCAGCTCTACCATCCTTGGCAATAGTAAACTCCTAACTTAGCATAATACACAAAAAATACTTATATATATAAACCCATATTAAAAAGGAGTCTTGCACACTCTTTCTGTACTGCATGAAACACCTGCTCTTGACAGATTCCATTTCCGTATTTTTAAAGCTAAAATAATTTAAAAGCAACAAAAAGGAGACCTTGTATAACCACAAAGTATGGATCTCACTAGCTAAGCCATCCTTTAAAACGTGGGCTGGTTTCTTCCCTTGACACAACTTTCTCTGGAGTGAGAGTGTGAGGGGAAGTCTATTTCCACACCGACTTTTGTTGAAAAGATGCCCATCAATCTGGGCCCCATCTGCAGAAGAGAAGCATGACCAAGAAAACAATAATAACAAAACATCAAAAAATAAAACAGCTCAAACAATACGCTTAAACAGTTGTGCAAATCTGGTTGGTTTTTAAAACATTGCCTACCTGTTTTCTTTTTTCTTCCAGCTTAAAGCATATTAAAATAAGACTTTTTATCACCTTTTAAAAAGAAAGCTTGGCTGTCCTTTGGCGAACACTAACGATTTACAATGGCGTGGCCTTTGAGAAAACAGAAGTCATTTTTACAAATTCACAATGCTCCTCTGATTTCAAATGGATACCCCATTAAAAAAAATAATAATAAAGAAGAAGCACAACCTCTAGCATCATTTTTTTTTTTTGTTGTTGTTCCAGCAATTTACAAAAGGAATTCACAGGGTTTGGAAATAAACAAGTCAGAGAATGTAAATTTATAATTAGAAAAAATGGCAGTTTCTAGACCTTCCCTCACATTCCAGCTGGGCATTCAGAGCTTCAGGAATTCTGTGGGTTTGGAAGGTCAAATATAATTGGAGGGTTGGTCGGTTGAAAGCTGACTGTACACGTTGAGGCATTGATGTAGGTTGTGTAACCGTCGGTCATGATGCCGTAACCTGTGGGGAGACAGTGTCATGCTTACTGCCATGTACACAAATAAGAGGGACTCAATGCAGGGCCACCAGGCAAGGAAAAGAAAAGAAAAAAAAATCTTTGCCAGTGGGAAAGGAGATGAAATTCACTGGAGCCCCCTCAGACGTAACCGCTTTCAGAAGCGGCCTCCAGATTTTATTCTAGTGTCTTTAAAAGCAGAGTTCTCTACTTCAAAGAGAAGGGATTCTTTTTTCCGTATTTAAATACTAGATCTGTCAGGAAAAAAAAAAAGGCTGTAAAATGCCTTTACTAGGGAGGATATTAAAAATTTCCCCCTTCTTTTTAAAATAGGATTTTCACTTCAAAGCCCTATGCCAAAGAACCTCTGAGTTCTAGGGGACAGAATGAGGAGCATAAACTCAGGGACACAGCCACCCACATCCCACTAGAACTTGAAACATTGCCTACCTGTTTTCTTTTTCCTTCCAGCTTAAAGCATAAAGAAGGAGGGCATTTTGGGAGAGGAGGCTACGAAATATCATCTACACTGCCTCCATGGAAGAAAACAAGAAGTGATCAGATCCTACTTGAACTGTGTGGCTTTGACCTGAACTCCATTTCACATTCAAAAGAGTCAAGTAATCCAAGGTCCGAGTGAATTGGAGAAACATCACATAGGACACAGCTGCCTAACCTCACCTGGACACTGGTTTAAGCTACAACACTTCCCATCGGCAGTAAATCCCCTGTGACCCAGTGGAAAAAAGCTAGGACCGTTTCTCTGGGTCTTTGGTACGTACAAATCCTTTTATAACATTGGAAGTTTCAGCGTGGTTGCCGATTTGCCTATTTCCCTGGACACCTTGTTTGCTTAGAGCCACTGCAGGGAAGTTTGTAACTCTATGTGGATAGGCCTGTGCAAAAATACAACGGCTGGGACTTACAGAAATAACTGGAAAGGGCTTTTTTTTGCTCCCCTTTCCAAATTGCTACAATTTCTCCAAGTGAGCCTGTGGAGAGCTTAATGAGGGTCAATGGAAAACTCTCTTAAGGAAAGAAAAGAGGCATTTAAACTGCGCACTGTTTAGTTCTGGGGTCAGAGAGGCTTGTTATCTCTCTCCATCAGGAGGCTGGTATTTGCCCTCTCTCTGCCCTCTTCAGCTGTCTTGAGCGAATAAAATCGAGACAAGTTTATTTGAATAGGATCTCTTCCTTTTTAAGCAAGGTTATTATTTTGGGACTTCAGTGGAATTCCCCAATTGTCTGGCTAGTTTAAAGCTAATAAATGATTAAAAAAAAAAGGAAAAAAAAAAAAGCCGAAATGCAAACCCATAGGCATGCCGCAGGAATTCAAACCTTATCGTTGCCCCTAGAAAGGCTGTTTAGACATGAACTCCCACTCTCCCAGCCCCACAGCATGCATCAGGCCTGAGAGAGAGGTGTGCTCCTTTTCAGGGAACACGGCTCAGTCAGGGCAGGGCAGGGTGACACTCCCCCTTTGGGTGCTGCTCTCCATCCACTCAGCTGGGGCCTGCCCTTGGATCTCACTTGCTTTATCTGGCCTCAGCTGCATGATTTCTAATATGCTCTTTATTACCTGCCTAAACCAGGAAGCCACTGGATTTGTGGGCTTTGAAAAGCAAACATGTTTGTGGGTTTGTTTTTGCTTTCATCGGGTACACAGACCTTAACACTTCAAATGCAGATTTCTGAATAACTTTAGAGAGAGCAGCTCTACACAGGAGATGGAGAGAATATGGTGGCTGCCTAAGTATACACACCCACTGCACACAGACGTGTGTGACTGGGAGAGTACAGCAGGGCCAGAAAATCGAAGGCCCACAAAAAGAGGGTTCAGTTCCCACTGGTTTGCAAAAACGGAGAACAGGTAAAACCTAGAACTCTGAAAGTCCCGGGAAGACTTTCAGGTTCTGTGAACTTGACTCCAGCTTACTCGGAAAAGCAGAAAACGGCAACTGGACCAGTTCCCATGTAGGGGAGATTTAATTATTCTGTTTAACCTCAGCCGGGAGATAATAGTGCTAACGATTTCTGAGAAGTCTGAAATGGTTTTCTGAGGTTAGCAAGGAAATGTCTACGTGCAAATGTACTGGTTCCTGCCACTTCGGCACATCCAAAGTTTGTGTGTGTGTGTATGTATTTCAGAGAGGAAGGTAGAGGGTGAGATTGAAACATCAGCAATGAGAGAGAATCATTGACTGGCTGCCTCCTGCAAGCACCCCCCATAGGGGATCGAGCCCACAACCCAGGCATGTGCCTTGACCAGGAATTGAACCATGACCTCCTGGTTCATAGGTCCATGCTCAACCACTGAGTCATGCTGATTAGTTTTTGAAGACTGTCTTGTTTTCCCGAGTTGCTATGAAACATGGTATTCAGAAATAGGAAGAGGCCATGGGAGTTATTCACTAGTAGTCTAACAACCTTGAAAAGAGAAGCTGTCCTTTATTACTTCACGGCTGTTCTACTGCAGTGGTTATCAAAAATTCATTATCAGGCCCTAACCGGTTTGGCTCAGTGGATAGAGCGTTGGCCTGTGGACTCAAGGGTCCCAGGTTCAATTCCGGTCAAGGGCATGTATCTTGATTGCGGGCACATCCCCAGTAGGGGGTGTACAGGAGGCAGTTGTTCGACATTTTTCTCTCATCGATGTTTCTAGCTCTCTATCCCTCTCCCTTCCTTTCTGCAAAAAAAAAACAAACAATAAAATATATATTTTTAAAAATTCATCATCAGAACCCCAAAACTCCAGAAGTTGTCTGGGAGAAGTCTGGGATTTCTATGAGGGGGGCCAGACCTGGTTCCTTCTCTCTACTCTGTTTAAAATAGAGCGGCTCCATATAAAATATCTATCAGCTTACGTGCAGGTGTTTCTCCTAACATTTTATGCGATGAGAGCGTTTTGCTGGTAGAAGGAGTTTGAAAGCCAATGCTCCAGTTACTCCCAGGGCAGCCCAGGTCCCCACTGTGGAAGGAGATCATGGTAATGACACCGCATGTCATGCGTTCCTTTCTTCTGGTCTTACCTTCGTGAATTCCACCAAACACGTGTAGCTTGGGCCGCACTCGCCTCTGCACTGTGTTTAAGAGCTCCACGCAGCCCACTCTCTGAAGCTCCTTTGGAACCCAGTCTCGAAAACCTAAGGGCAAAAAGCAATCAATACTCTTAATTTTCTTTCTTCAGGTAAGGCTTCATTTAGACTTTCAGGAAGCCATAACTCACAAAGGTTTATTACATTATCTGTAATCCTAGCCTCCCCATTAAAGCTCACAATGGCTTTTAAGAAACTTTCACTCGTCACTTTGTCTTCTTTAGGTTCTTGAAAAAAAAAAATTTGGGGTTTCCTTTTTTTTTCCTTCCTGTTAATTAACTTTTTTTTTTCTTTTTCTTTCCTGTGAGGGATTTGATTTATTCAGCCATGGGTTTCAAATCTTCTTCATGGGCCCAATGACATTTATTCCCGGCAGTCCCACAATATCTCTTTCTCTCCCAATTCAGTTCCTTTACTTTTTTTATTATACTTCAGCAGTTTACTTCCAAGATAATTCAGAGAAGACAATGTGGGAGGAACTGCCTGCAAATTGGCCACAAGATACCCTGCTCTCTTTAGACACCTCAACTTTTAACCCTTCGAGGTTCCTGATGACCAAAGCTTGGGAACGCTAGTTCCTCCTTCAGCCTCCTCTCTGACGATAGGCAAAAACAGTGACCTTGTGGTGGCATGCGGGGCACCAGGGCTAATTGACTATCTTTATGTAAAAGCCACTTAGTCCTACACTTAATGCAGAAAATCCATAAAAACTGACATCAATTATAGCAAAAGTCAGCTATTTGAAAGATTATGATCCACATGCCTCTACAGGATGGGGCATCAAGAAGGCAGGTGGGATGAAAGGCTAAATCATAATCAGTGGGAATCCATTCCACACCTCCATTAGGTGATTTCTATTATTTAGAAATGATCCAGCACAAAGGGACAGACAAGTTTATTCCACTTTTGGGCAAGACTGGGGAAATGAAGATTTTGCATCTCTGTAAAGACATGTTCCCTGGAGTGTGGGCAATGGCCAGAAAGTCTGGGAAGAACATCAGATATAAGCGGGGCCCCATAAAAATGCAGCCATGGGTTTTAAACGTTGTTCATTAGAGGAGAAAGTCCTTAGTTCACAGCAATTGGCATATTCCCTATTCCTTCGTGGATGTGTTTTTCTTGAAAGGGGTAAGTATCTCATTTCATATACAATATCCAGAGAAAACATCTTGCTCACAACATAATACTAAAGCCATATGTTGTGGTGGCTTCCCTTCCCAGGAGAAGGGAAGGGAATTTCAAGGTCAACCCTCAACCCCCACTCTCACCTCCCTATTCATCATTTGCATAAGAATCCCAATCATGTACTTTTATTTTGGAACTACAGAGCTTACGCACAGCCACTCTCTGGACACTTCATTTTTACTACAAAGAGAGAGATGGCAGCCTTCCTTTTAAGGACATCTGAATTCTCAGGAGACTAGAATTTAGACTCACTGTTATTGCCACTTACTTAGGCACCAAAATTAATGACTTGATAAAGTCCGTGGATCACTCCATCTGTCCAAAGTTATATTTCGAATAATACTTCAGGCATGTGAATGTTTCTATGCTGAGGATGCCCAAGTCCCTTCCGGTAAACAGCCAATGAGGAATCATGCCCGCACCCAACCAGGCTGCTTGGGGAAAGCACCCAGTTGGCTGGGATGCCATCGCTGGAGGATCTCACTGGGTAACTCGGATATTTCACTCACAACTTAATGCTGCAGTTAGTCTCTAAGGTTGCACAATACGGGAATGAATGAATTATGACTTGATAAAGATTGTGCATAAGTAAAATCTTCCAAATCATGGGATGAGTGAAAAAAGCATGGGGGTGGTGGTGCTGAAGCACGGAAAACGTCAGAAGTGTACAAATCTACGGTCTCCCCTCGGCAACAGACCCGGCGCCCTTCTCTTGCTTTTCCAGCATGAAAATGTGCCACCAGCTCATGGCCTGGTTCGCCCTTCTGCTGTGTCTTTGTGACACAGAGAACACTGTAATGGCGGGAAACCAGCACTGGATGGCTTGGAGGCGAAAACATCCACAAAGATTAAATTCCTATTAGGGCAGTGGTTCTCGACCTTCCTAATGCTGCGATCCTTTAATACAATTCCTCATGTTGTGGTGACCCCAACCATAAAATTATTTCCGTTGCTGCTTTATAACTGTAATTTTGCTACTGTTATGAACTGTAATGTAAATATCTGATATTTTCATTGTTACAAATTGAACATAATTAAAGCATAGTGATTAATCACAAAAACAATATGTAATTATATATTGTGAAATATTTATTTCTAATTACAAATAAATGAAATTTTGTCTTGAATCATGGTGTAGCATGGGCAACAGTCTTCATATAACAACAGTAAACTACATTGCTACATTTTGCTACACCAAGGAGTGGTGTGTTGGTTCCTAAGACCAGGGGAAATAGGTGTTTTCTGATGGTCTTAGGCGATCCCTATGAAAGGGTCATTCGACCCCCAAAGGGGTCTTGACCCACAGGTTGAGAACCGCTGTATTAGGGGATGATCGTTAAGGTTTTTATTTTGGGGGCTCACAGAGGAAGAAAGTGACATGGATAACAACCCCAAACCACAGGAGAAAAGTTGGTAAAATCACTTATTTCTGCAGTAAGTGTTTCCCATCCTCCTCTTTCCACATCAATGTGATGAGAAGACTTTTCTAGTACACCTACACATTTGTTAAGAGGGTATGTGTTTGTTTATTACTACAATTTAGAAAGAAAATTCTCCTACTAAAAGGGAAGCACCTGGATTTCCTAAACACAGCTTAGTTTGACGAGGGAGGGTCCTGAGTAGATATGGTGTGTGTGTGTGTGTGTGTGTGTGTGTGTGTGTGTGTGTGTGTGTGTTAAGGTGGTAGTCATGTTTGGAAAATCTGTGTGACTACACCAGCTCATGAATAACTACAGGAGGATTATTATATAAGTCAAATGATCACCTTTTGACCTATAATCTAGGTAACTAAAGGTGCTGGGAGCACCATGGCAATCTACACCTAGATGCATGTCCATATATGTATAGGATGAGTATCCTTAAGTAAAATTCAACGTTAAGTCCACATTTACCACCTTAGCTAAAAGGAATAATGAAAGGATCCTTTTCTCACATAATCAGAATAATGGCAAACTTTAAAGATTTCCCAGGTTACACTATGATATGGAAAAAAATAAAGAGCTCCTTTAAGCAAAAGTTTCCTTCATTTCAGTACCAGGCAAAAGCCCGGTGATTGGAAAATCCCTGTCTCCTTCCATTCCCCGTTCCCTTACTCGGAAGTGAATACAGTTCTTAAAATAAATTATCAAGCTCAAAAGGCTGTGGCGCTCCATGCTCATTTGATTTTCCCTGACTTGACTAATTCAAAAAAATTTAATTTCAAGAACACCTGTAAGCTCAGCAGAACTGCTGAGTTTAATTATCAGACTGGGTTTCTTTAAAGACATCTACACTTTTCTTTTTTGTATTCACTTTTTATTTTATTTTTTTTTAAGAAACATTACATGTCCCTGAAACATTTATTCATTATGCTTGGAGAAAAAGCATAATTTTGTCTGGTATGACAAAAGGAAAACCTTCACTTCACTTACCTAGAGGAGGTCCATGTGTCATGAGAATGTCGATGCCCTCGGGGATGAGGTTCCATTTGTCCAGCAGAGACTGACCTCTGGGCAGGTTAAAGCCCCATCCATTAAACCACGGGGTCCTTTGGGGAGATAATAATGCACATGGTATCAGGCCAGCGGTGCCTTGTTTCCGTCCTGCAATATTTCTCTCGCGCACATTCCCCCAGGTTTCTTTTTGATGGTTGGCCCTGGCAGCGGGATGCTTTTTTGTTGACTGCTTCAAAACCAATCCATGTGAGAGCCTGCGAATTGTTCAACTAGAAAGGGGCGCACTCGCCTTTGAGGTGGAGACTTTCCCAGCAGACTTCCATCAAAATCTTCACAATGCTCCTCTTCCCCCCAAACCTCAGTGCTTCTGAGATGCTGCGCCCAGATCCGAAGCATTCCCACCCTTCCTGTAATGCCTCCGAGCTCAGAAATTCCATCAGTCAGTACCTCTTTTCCCCATCTCTGCGCAACTACTTCCCCAGAAAGATGCTCACTGAAGTCCTTGGCGAGAAGGACAAGTGCTCTGAAGGCAGAAACCACGGTTTGTGGAGAACACCTTGGACTGAGAATGCTGGGAAAAACATGGGGGCTCTGAGAGGTGAGAAGGGACACAGTGAACCAAAGGCCAATGTGGAATTTTCTTCCCGTTACCAAAGGGAAGATTTCTGGGGACATCCTGGTCACTCTGGAATCTACTCTCCTGACAGTGAGTGTGAGCAGCGCCAGCCCCCCCCCCCCGGGGGGGGGGGGGGCGGGAAGGCTCAGGAACTTGTGCTCTAGATATGAGGTTCTGGGATCAATGCTACTGGGGAGCAGAGGGTGTATTTTTTTTTTTTAATCCATCCAATGAGCATCTCTAACCAGAGCTGAAAATGTCTACCATTTATCACAACAGGAGAATGACCAATTTTTTTCTCTACAAATACCACAGGCTAAATGGCACCAGAACACAGCAGTTCCCGATGCTGTCCTATTCCCAAACATCTAGCTATAACCATTAGTTTTTGAAACCGATTCTTCTGTTCCCTAAGAAAATTCCAATTTGCTACGGCGTACATATAAAAGACAAGTTGGCCAATTTTCTGGTTCAGCCTTTTCTCCTTCAGCTTAAGCTGCCTCTTACACGCCAACCGAAAGAGGTGTAAGCCCCGTGTGTACAAAGTCACCTGGGCAGTCACAGCTAATTACACAAGGTGCATTCTTATTCAAAGCCTGTCTTGGCCCAGACCAGTCACAGATTCTCTCAAGACTCTGAACTCGGAAACTCTGACTCAGCATTTATTTGGTGAAGGACCCGTGTAATCAAAGCAACTAAAAGCCATGTGAAAGTTCACGTTACAGGTGAGAATCTCAGTTCCCCGATGAGGTTGGAGAGAGAAAGTTCCAGACATAAGAGACTGTGTAGCCCCATCGAGAAAAAGAGAAATCAAGTTAAGTATCTGACTTGGTTCCTAACTGCTTCCCAAGTTCCTAAGCCATCCTCAGGAAGTTTACTTGTAATAACAATAGTAATACAATAACAATAATCATGATAATTATTAAAGCTATTCTTTATTCAATGTTTATGTCAATGTACTATAAAGTACTTTATTTGTAGTTACATATTTAAACCTCACAACAAGCTCAGGATGTGGGTACTATGATTAACCCCATTTTACGATGAGAACACTGAGGCCAAGAGATTTCAAGTAAACACAACCAATAATAGACTGGACATAAACCCAAGCAGACCGGTTGCAAAACCCATACTCTTAACCACCATGCAATTCCTGTTTATATACTACCTGACTTAACTTACAACTTTTCTGGCTGTCGGCAAGCCTTTTCTGTACTCTGTCAAGGTTGAGTGTTTTGTTGCTTGAAGCCAAATGCCCTCTCAACTGGAATAATACATCTATGGCATGGGTCTCAAATCCAGCAATAAGATGGTGAAATGGACACCAGTGGTTTTTTCTGTTCGGCTCTCTCCCTCTTTCTTTTGGTAATAGCATCCCAATTGCCACCACACAGATAACCAGGGCTTGAAAATCAAACCACCGCCAAGAAAGCCAAGAAACAGAACGCCTTGATGACTCTGTTGGACATGGGGATCCAGCTGTGCCTGAAGCCAATTACATGTTCCTCCCAAGTGCATAAGCCAGAAAAACGCTTTTTCTTTCTAAATATATTTTATTGATTTACAGAGAGGAAGGGAGAGGGATAGAAAGTCAGAAACATCAATGAGAGAGAGACATTGATCAGCCGCCTCCTGCACACCCCTATGGGGGATGTGCCCGCAAGCAAGGTACATGCCCCCGACCAGAATCGAACCTGGGACCTTTCAGTCCGCAGGCAGACAATCTATCCACTGAGCCAAACAGGTCTCGACTGCTTTTTCTTTTTATCAGCTTGAGTTAGACCCTGCTTCTTGCATCCCAAAGAGTCCTAATATGTATTGCATTTAATGTAGAAATGACCTGTGTGCCTACAATAGGCAATGATCTCTCCCCACCCCCAAGATGTTTATGCTCTCCAATTCTTGGAACCTGAAAATACGTTACCTTACATGGCAAAGGGGAATTCAGGTTGCCATGGAGTTCAGGAGCTAATCAGCTGACCCTAAGTGAGGGCAATTATCCTGGGTTGTTAGGAGGCCCGGTGTTGCCTACAAGGTTCCCTGAAAGTGGAAAAGGGAACCAGGAGGAGACTGAGTGATGCAGGTAAGAAGGACTCAACCTGCTATTGCTAGCTTTGAGGCTGGAGGAAGAGGAACACAAGCCAAGGAGTGTGGGCAGCCTCTAGAAGCTGGGAAAGAGAAGGACAGAAAAGGAATTCTCCCACGGAGCCTCCAGAAAGGAACACAACCCTGCTGACGCCTAGATTTCATCCTAGCGAGACCAAGTCAGACCCCTGACCTACAGATTGTGAAGTAATAAATGTGTTGGTTTAAGCCCCTACATTTGTGGTGATGTGTTATAGCACCAAGAGAAAACTAACATAGTATGTAAAATGTCTGTGCTGGCTATACAGTTCAGGGACTGTTGAGTGGCCCTGGATTCACACATGTTACACAGCATAGGTTTAATGAAGGCAGGCCTTCCACCGGCACACGGCCTCGCTCAGTTAGAAGCAATCCAGATAGTTTTTTCAGAGGAGAAGGCAGTGCTGGCTTTTTATCCAGTCTGCCAGGGAGGCATCGGGCACAACAGGCATGTGGATGATGCCAGGGCAATCCTTCCAGAGTTCAATTAGTCCATCCCATTCTCTCTTGTCTTCTAGGCCTCCCTGCCTTCAGAGTCTGACACATTTTTATTAGGGTCTAAAGCAGAGCTCTCCCAGTTTCAGATGCCCGTCCTTCCCCTGCATTTTACAATAACGCTTTTCCATGACTTGTCTTAAAAGGAAAAAGGAAAAAAAAAAAGGCAAGTTTAGAACCCAATGAAAACTCCAGTGAGCATTTTGGCCCACGAGCGAGAAAAATAAGCAAAAACATGTGTTTTCCTTGATTTTGAAAACAAGCTTCTGGGTCTATGGTTCCTGCCTGAATGGCAAATAAAGAAGGATTTGAAAGAGCCCCAAGCACACCCAAGTGGACGGTACAATGAGGGGCTCTGATTTCGCTGCCAGGGTCTGTCTGCGGGCAGCCTCCGAACCCCCCACAACATCCCAAGGGCTTCCAGCCTCAAAGAAACAGGACTTCATTTTTTCGGTCTTTCCAGTTTTCTCCCACAGGATTTTTTTCTTAGAAACCCGCAGCCCTATTCCCCCACAAAATGCTCAGTTTTACAACTGCACTGCGAAAGATTATGACAAGGCCCACGGTCTACAGACGCCCCAAATTTCATTTGGCTAATGTGAAGCTTGTGACAAAATCCAGAAGTTCCCAAGTTAAGGGTACACTTCAGAAATGCCTGGCTTTTATTTGAACTCGAACCTGAGAGCAACAGAGAATTAAGTTGTAGGAAAGGGAACATTTATCAAAGGCCCTGATATGCTTTCCATAGGGGTTTTGCATAGACTACTAAATTTGATTTCTCACCACAATCCTTGAGCTAGGTATTAACAGCTTTATTTTTAGATGGGGAAAAAAAGAAAAAAGAAAAGAAAAAAAAAAAAAAGGCTGACGACTAGTAATGTCATGTAACTTGCATGCTTGGATTTAAACCCAGATCTGCTAGCTCAAAAGCCTGTGCTTTTTCCTTGCACAACGCTGAAGTAAAACCGCGTAGCCCAATTCCAGTCAGGATATCACTCATGTAAAGTAAAAACAGGGCTGCTCCATTCAGTCTCTCAGACTGTGCACTGAACAACCCCGGAAGGTGCCTGGCATCGTAAATCCAAGTGTGACTTCAGCCATCTTGCTATGGCTTTTCTGGGATGTTTTTTGGACCTCTAGATCAGGGGTGGGGGACCTTTTTACTGCTAAGGGCCATTCGGATATTTATAACATCATTTAAGGGCCGGACAAAACGATCAACTTAAAAATTAGGCCGCTATATGTGGTCAAATGTTTAAGTAATTCACCCTAATGCTTTAGCAAATATACAGCCCCTGGGCGGGACATGGCCCACCCCTGCTATAGATCCTTTAGGCACGGCCTTTTCCAAAGACAGTGGCCAGGCGATGGGAAAAGCAGCCCAGGGATGGGTTCCAGCGTTATCCCAGCTTGGCACGATAAACAAGGCCTACAGATATGGGGAGATCCGGGTGCTAATTCTCCTCCTGGGGTCAATTCACCAACTCCTGTGGACCTTAAATAAGAGAAGGAGCCCCCAAGGGCCTGTTTCCTTTTCTGAGACATGAATGAGTGGGTGGGTTTGATTACAGTGGCACCTCGAGATACGAGTGCCCTAACATGCGAGATTTTTGAGATAAGAGCCATCGAGGAGCGATTTTTGCTTTGAAATACGAGCAACACTTGAGATAGGAGTAATTGCGCGGATCGGCCGGCTGCACACAACCCATCAGTTTACTGTGACTCCAGCGTCTCATAGTTTCCCACGCCTCAAGGTTACAGAACGAATTAAACTTGTATCTCGAAGTACCACTGTATTGGTTTTCAGGATTTTTAGGTTGCAGAAGCCTGTACCCAAAGCAGGTACCAGCAGGGGCGCTCTTGCTGGGGGGGTGAGAAGGAGCTCTGGATCTACTGGCTCACTCAGCCCCTCTTCCTTTTGACCTACACCTCTGAGCACACCTGGGAAAGCCTGGCCCTTCACGATCGGAGCCCAAATCCTAACATTCTAGAATTCTGTGCAGACCATTGATGTTCTGAGTAAATGCTGTGCATCACTTTCAATGAATTACTACCTTAATTGCCTGTACTGGACTGAATCCAATGTGCGAGAAATAGCTATATAACTACACAGAGTAGAGACAGAATGTGTCAGCATCAATGAAGGATGCTTTGTCCAGCGGAGTTTCAACCCATGACACCCCAGCAGTGAGCCCATCGGGGGTTCGTTGGCAAATACTCGCTGCAGTCACAATGCAGTCAACCCCCGGAGCCCCACAGTGGGTTTTGTACCACAGCAATGGGGTCGGGGGAGAAGGAGGAGGGAGGAATCCAAGGGAACAATGTCTATGGCCTCAGCCAAGGGCTTAATAATTAGTGGTAACTAACCAATACCACATGGGAACCAACTTGTAGGAAAAAGTCCCACAAAGCGCCCTTTGCCAGTGAGCCAATCACAGCTCGCAATCTCTCCTCTTAGAGAGAGGGATTAGGAAAACCTGGAACGAAGGGAAACCCTGCGGCTGCCTGAAGCTATTGGACGGAGAGTCGGATGGATGGAAGCCAGAGGTGCTTTCAAGGTGCCCTCCCTCTTGCTCTCGGAATTAGAGGCACTTGGCCTCTCCGGGCTGGAAGTCGGGAGCAGGCACTGAGGGAGTTCGCCTAGGCCAGTGGTCGGCAAACTGTGGCTCGCTCTGTTGACGAATGAGTTTGCTGACCACTGCTAGGAAAAAATACTTAAAAAACATTTTAGCCAAGACCGGTTTGGCTCAGTGGATAGAGCGCTGGCTTGCGGACTGAAAGGTCCCGGGTTCGATTCCGGTTGGGCACATCTCCACTGTGGGGCAAGCAGGAGGCGGCTGATCGACGTCTCTCTCTCATCGATGTTTCTGACTTTCTATCTCTCTCCCTTCCTCTTTGTAAAATATCAATAAAATATATTTAAAAAAAACACAACATTTTAATATTGTACTAATGTCTTCAACCTGAAGCCAAAACTTCTGGGTAAGGATAATGCCTTACGCAGTTGTCGGCAAACTCGTTAGTCAACAGAACGGCAAACCGCGGCTCGCGAGCTGCAGGTGGCTCGCGAGCCGCAGTTTGCCGACTCCTGGCCTAGGCAGAACTTGTTTCCAACAATGTCAATACAAAGCAGGTTTTCTGGGAGGAAGCAGGTGGAGATGAAATCGCAGCAAAGGTCACCTGTGTTTGCAGTACACAGTGCTGTGGGCAGCAGGGAGGCGCCAGACCATAAATCCTAGGCTCGGACAGGTGAATGGCTGTTTACCCCTCCACCAACTTCAGTGGGGGCTGGGCAAACGCCAGGAAAGCCAGTGGTTAGGTGCTCAGCTCAGGTGGGCTGCTCGGGTTCAGTTCTGGTGTTATCGGTGCCAACGATTTCTCCAGGGACAGAGGGGCCCAGGGCAGGCTCTACCACAGAGACACGGGACTCGCGCTCACACAGCCTCCCAGTGCCTCCTGCAGAGACGAGGACTTAGAAGCTTCGGCGCCTCCACTAGAATTCTGCCTGGAAGCTGTGAGGGAGAAAATGCACAGGTTCCCCTACCAGACCTAAGAGCTGGTGTTCCGAGCACACCACTTAGAGGTCTGAGGTCCAGAGGGTTCTGAAAAAGTGAGCCACTCTTGTTTTGAGATAGTGGGTCTGAGCACGGATCATGGAGTCCATGTTCACATCCCACATGTGCTCCTTACTGGCTTCCTTCTCTGAGCTTCGGTCACTCACCTTTCAAATAGGAGCAGACTATCTGCCCATGTGGACAAAGTGAGACACTGTCATGGAAAACTTTTGGCAGAGTATTGGCACAAAGCACTCATGTGCAGCTTTTAATCTGCATATGATATATATTAGCAGTATGATGGCAGGTACGCATGTTATACACGCGAGCACACACATATTCACACAAGTCGCTCGTGTTGCTTTTTCTCTCTACAACTCCCCAAGCTGTGGCTCATCCAATCAGAGACATTCCAGCTCCAGACTTTTGAAAAGCCCCCAATGCATAGGCAAGCGTTACTAGATGGCGAGATAGAGCCTGATTTCCTCTGGCTGACTACTTATTAATCGGCACTTCCTCAGCTCACTTCTGAGTGGAAGTTTTTCACAAAGGCCCTCCCTCGCCCGGCGCCCGGTTCAGTCTTGCATAGACAATCCCATGGAATGTGCGAGCACAGGGCAAAACGGTTAGTCAAGGCTGCTTACCCGCTGGTACAGGTGGTTAGATTTTGACAGGATCTGAAATTGGGGAAGTTCAAGGAAGAAGGTTACCCCGGGTCCCTGGAAAATTTATAACAGAGGAGGGGTCGGAGAGGTTCCCGGGGGGGGCGGGACTGACACGCTCCTAATGAGTGACATCGCCGCCGCGCGGCACCTCCACTAAACAAAACCCAGGTGTCCCCACGTACACTTTCTTTTCTAAATGGCTTCAGATGCCTTCTCCAGGCCCGGCATCCCCAGCTGCTGTGCCATCGGCCCCATCTCTGCGGGCACAGCACACCAGGCCCAAGAGGAGCGAATTTAACCACCGCCGGTGAGAATCGCGGCGCCTCTCACCTGCCACGGGCTGTCATGGTAATTCCTGATCTCTAGCTCACCTGCCGGCTCGGCCCTCCCCGGCTGCATGGCTGCCATCCGTTCAGAAAGCGCAGCTTCCCCGGCACCAGATGTGTCGTCCTGAACATCTGATGAAAGGCAGACACCTGGCCCGCTCGCTCCCCTCCTCGCTTCTTTTCTCTGCTTGCTCTGGAGAGCCAGCTCTCCCTCTCCCCCCAGCTCCCGCCTCTCGGCAGCCTGGAAGGGACTTACTTTCCCACACAACTGAAAGATGCATGAGCCCGTGGAGGGTCTTCGCAACTTGTATAGCCACAGAGCGACACAGAGAGAGAGAGAGGGACACAACTTTAACTTCAGGCTGAGATTTACGCTCCTGCGCAGCTGCCTGGCCCAAACCAAGGAGGCGCAGCGGCCCCCCAAAGGCAGTGCCGGCTTCTCTCCGCTCTGACTCTGTCACTTGGTCTTTGTTACGAGGGCCTTGGGATGCAGAGAGATGCTGTTTTGATAAAGGACAGGCCGGGGCGAGTCAGGTGGTCTGCATGCCGGGGCAGCACAGGAGTAATCGTACCTGAGACAGTCACCCGAGGCCTGTGAGCCATGAGCGGGAGCTTCATAAACCGAGGCGGCGCGCACTCCGGCCTTTACAAACGCGCCGGCGGTGTCCCCTTTGTGTGACTAATCAGGAACAAGTGGCAGAAGGAAGCCTCCGCTGCCCGTGTGCCTCCCCTCTGCTGGGAAGGCGATGATGTAAGCAGAGCGTGCCTCGGGAACCGACGGGGAAAATCACTATGACCTGTTTTTGAACTTGGTGTGCCCTGAATTGTTAAAAATCGCAGCGCCCGCCCGGCCCTCCCCAAGCCTACCTGCCTTTAATCTTATAAACAAGTTTGTAGCAGGAAGAGGCAGATTTTCAGTCCTTTTCCTTCCCACAGGGAAGGGAGGGAGACCGTGCCCGTCCATTACGCAGCAGGGCAGGGGACAGACGTGCAGGACTTCTGTCTGGGTGGGCAGGGGAAGCGGGTGTCGCGCATGCCTTGGTGATCCCGGATGTGTATGTTTGGTGGCTGAGGAAACCAGGGGACCAGTGCCAGGGTGCCAGGTCTGAGAGTGGGCTCTGATGCAGCAACTCCCAAACGGGAAGTGTAGCAACATCTAAGCCCCAGCTGGGAGAAGTCCTCAAACAGGACTTCACAGCTCCCATCACCCGGGTTTCACAGAAAAGTGGAGCCGCAGGGGATGGTGAGAAGCAGAAACAGAAGAGCAGCGTTCACCATTTCCCTTTGTTTTTGCAGTCGTCTTTTACTATGGAGTAATATCTATAAAATAAAACTCAACATTCTAACCATTTTTAAATGTCTAACTCAGTGGCATTAAGTACATTCACAACGTTGTGCAACCGTCACCACCATCCATCTCCGGACCCTGACATCATCCCAAACAGAAGCTCTGTGCCCATTAAACAGCAGCTCCCCATCACCCTCTCTCTGCCCACAGCCCCTGGCAGCCAGCCAGCACCCTGCATTCTGTCTCTATCACTGTGACTAGGCTGGGTCCCTCACCTAAGTGGAACCATGTAATATTTGTTCTTTTGTGTCTGGCTCATTTTCGCCTAGCATCATGTGTTCAAGGCTCACCCAGGCTGCTGGAGCGGGATATGTTAGAAATTCATTCCTTTTTATGAATGGATAAATAGTATCCTTCTGCAGAGGTAAACGGCATTCATTTTCTCAGCTAAGGGTGCTGAAGGTCGAGCATGCGCCAGACACTAAGGTAGACACGGGTGCTAAGTCTGAGTCCTTTTCTTCAGGAAGTGTGCAGTTCCTGGGTTGAAAGCCCAGGAAGGATGGGCTCAGGGTGGTATCTGAGTTGAACTAAGTTCCCAGGATAAACAGCTCATCACGTCATAGGTTAAGTTGCCCCGGACAGAAGTCTTTAAACTCTGGCCTTTACTTCCCAGTAACCTCATTTCAGAGGAACCTGTGGAACATCTGAACGATCTGAGAATCCATCCAGCAATTCTAGGTACAGACTGTCCCCCAGGCTAGGAGGTGACCAATGGCATATTTGGCAGGGACTTCTCCCATTTCCTCATGCACACACGTTCCTAAGGCTCCTCAACTGAAACCAGGACTGCGGAACACCAAACCACATCCTAGTAAGACACGGAGCCCGGAGGCCAGCATGTGTCACACACCTGGCTGGCTCCAAAGCACGGGGCAAAGAGGACAGCGGAGGAGGTGGGAAGGTTGCCAAGTACTCCGGCAACTCGTCCTGGAGCCCCTGCAGCTGCTTCACCCCCCTTCCCCACCCCGGAGACATGTCACAGAGCGCGTAGCAGGTAGAGAGTGTTTTTCTAACTTAGATTTCCCGAAAGAGTAAAAAAAAGATAGAGAGAGAGAGGGAGAGAAGGTGAGGTCAGGATTAGCTAGATTTTGTCATTATAAAGCGAACTCTTACAAACTGATGGACAGATGAAATCTCTATTCCGCAATGGAGAATAATACAACATTTTATTATGTGTCTCTGTGTGTGTGTGTGTGTGTGTGTGTGTGTGTGTGTGTATTGTCACGTACATTTACATCACTAATGCTGGTTTCCTCTTATACTATTTCATATTCTAGGGCCTCAGACAGATACAGCTCTGGGGAGGATTATGCTGTTAAGAAAGTTTGCCACTTGGAAAATAGATCCAAAGAGAATAAGTGATAAGTGGACAATAAATTACTGTGTAGCCATTCATTAAACATAACACCGTCTGTTTCACCACTGTGTCCCTGGCACTGGGCACGAACAGCCACGTGAGGATTTGAGCTGAATTAAGTTAAGAATGAATGTTCATGAAGAGTTTATCACTGAGATGCGGAAATGTGTATTCTTGGATGGTCAATGGGAAAGCAAAGTATTAATTTGCTTTTCAGTATGAATTCAAGTCTGCAGAAAAAAAAAGTTTAGGGAAAAAGAAACACCAACATGCTGAATGAATGGTTATCTTAATTAAGGGTGGGAGAAGGATCAAGAACAACTTCTTTTTTCTTCTTTCTGTTTGTCTATTTTCTACTTTTTCCTATTCTGACTTTATATCATTTAGGGGAAAAAAATTCAGTGTATAAATCTCTATTCAGCCAAATGCAAGTGGAACGTGGAGGGAGATATCTGGAGAATTCATTATCTGCTTAGAGTAGACTCTGACTGCAAAGCAATTTTCTTCTGGGGGTGAAGAAATTGGTGGACTCGGGGCACCTTTGTTCAGGAAGATGATGCAGGACTTGCCTTTTCTTTCCCCTTCTCATTACCATCTGTGGGAACAGAGGCCTCTGCAGTAGCAAAGGTCTTGCATTCATTCAAGAATTCAATCCACATTTACTGAGCGCCTGCTGTGTGCCAGACACCCTCACGGTGGTTCACCTCTCATTTTACTGAGGAATTCCAGCTTAACTGTGGGTAACACTATGTAACTGCACAGTCCTTCTGACAAATCATTTTCACATTTACCAGTTCACAATAAACCCAAGTGGTGGGCAAGGTATTCATTTTAGAGAAAGTAACGTACAGAAATAGGACTTTCAGTAACGTGCCCGAGGTCACTGACGGGTGAGACGGCATGAACATAATTTTGTAGTCCAGTGATTCCATGTGAAAGGTTAACAGTTAGATCCGGGTTCAAATTTTGACTGTTTATTTGCTTAGCAGTGTGACTGTGGGCAAGTTTTTCCATCTGATCTCGGATTTCTCTTCTATAAAATGGGGATGATAATACCAGACACACAGATTTGTTGTGAGAATTGAAGGTGATAATGTATCTAATGTATTTAGCAGAGTGGTGGCCCTCTATTAAGAATTAGGTATCAGCTCTTACTGTCATCATCATTATGCATATTACTATTATAAATATTATTATTGCCAACTCCTTGGTTTTTGTTTTCTAATTTATCTTCTTCATATCCCTACAAAAGCGTGCCTTCTCTCCATTTCTCAGATTTAGAATGTGGATACCAAAGAAGTGGCTGAGTCTGTCTGGAAGCAACAAGTGATGGGATGGCATTCAGACACTGTGGACCAGCTTCGAATAAGGGAACAGCACTATTTTCGGTAGGAAGACATGGACTCCTGCCCTGGCTCTTACTTGCTACATAACCTGGAGCAAATAATCTCTCTCTCTTATCTCCTGCTTCCTTAACTGCAGTGGGGTACCAAGTCCTATAAAACTTGCAAGGTCACCAAACAAACACGTATGTGCGTGTAAGCGAGTAGCAACTACAGGGAAAGTGCCTTCCGCTGGAGTGTCTTCTAATTCCCCCGTCACTGGCTGCCCATGTTGCCTGTTTGTGCCGTTTGAAAAGCTCAGAAGGACTGGAGTAAGTGACAAGTAGGTCAGATGTAAGTTAAACTGTTGGCCCCATTTATCTACCATTTTGGCTCGAAACGACTAGTTTCAGTCCAGAGCGATTTAGCAGAGTGAGAGCACTGTGACGGCGCACGGGCAGTACACACCATCAGAGGAATGAGTGAAAAGCTGAAGCTGCCCCTTCAATTCAGAGGTTAAAGCAAGCAGACAGACCTGGTGTCTCCCTGACGGTGTGCCAGCCAACCATGTATTATTAATTGGGCTCAGCAGACATTATTGAGCACCTTTCCCTGTGAGGCTCTGGCAAGGCCTCCGGGGAGATCTGAATACAATGAGAGACCTTCCCAACCTGCCATCTGGTTGGGATAACGAGATAGTAAAAATTGTTCTCCACTCTCTCTGCCCATTAAAATTCTACTCAGCCCTCAAGGCTCAACTCATCTTTTCCCCACGAAGCTTTTCCCGATGCCCTCAGCACTTTGTTTAATTGTCATTTGTGAAATGTATCATAGTCTGCATTATCACTGGCCTGTGTGTGCACAGGTGTGTGTTTTAATTTATTTCCCAGGTCATTCCTACAAGCATTTGTGGCAAAAGTGGAGTTCTGAATATGTCTATCTTGCCCAACAGATTGCGAGCCATGCCTTGTTTA
Organism: Lasiurus borealis; assembly: GCA_004026805.1. Taxonomy (NCBI): domain Eukaryota; kingdom Metazoa; phylum Chordata; class Mammalia; order Chiroptera; family Vespertilionidae; genus Lasiurus; species Lasiurus borealis. The sequence continues at coordinate 118,346 of PVJN01001038.1, read as the reverse complement.
AAGAGGGTCCCCAAGATCTAGCACAGTGCCTGATACATAAGAGATGTCAAGAAAATATTGACAATAATAAAAACAGCAAGAGAATTTAGAGTAAGCGCCCAAGGGAATAATGGGATAGGAAGTTAGGATGGGGCAAACAGATTAAGGTTGGGATTTTAAACAACAAAAACCATTTAAAAATACTTTATTATCACATGGGCCTTTGCTACCAAATATGTGGCTACTGAGAACTCAAAACATGGCACAGTGTGAATTGCGAAGTGTTGTAAACATGAAATGTCCTTTTGGATGCTTCTTACAAAAATAAAAGAATGTAAAAATATCTTAATTTATATATGTGTTACATGTTTTGGAGACAGTGGGTTAAATAAAATATATTATTGAAATTAATTTTAATTGTGTTTTTTTTCTTTTTAAAATTAGAAAATTTTAAGTTACTTATGTGATTCCTGTTTTATAGTAAAACATGCTATCACAGGCTGCACAAATGTGTGTAGTATAATTCAGTAATCCCTGTTTAGGGATTATATCCTAATAAAGTGATTCAAAAGCAAGGAAAAATGCTATATGCAAAGTTATTCAACAACATGTCATTTTTAAGAGCAAGATATTAGAAACAAGTATATCTTAAACTCTGCATAAAAATGAGAATGATTAAGAAATTACTGTGACTGGAATATACACTAATATGAGGACTAAGTAACAACACAGAAATCCTTAAGACAACATTGCTTGGAAAAGTTAGCCCCTAGAACAGTGTTCAAATCCTATATAATCAAAAGCTAATGTGTAAATTGTCCCACGGGTGGGAATTCAGCTGACCAGTAGCTATGACACACATTGACCACCAGGGGGCAGAAGCTACAACACAGGAGCTGCTGAGCAATAGCAGTTTTGCAGAGTGCCCTCTGGCACTCCAGGACCCCTCTGGGAATGTCAGACTGCCAGTTTCGGCCTGATCCCCACAGGACATGCTGAGGGACCCCACCTATTAGAGGGAACCTGCTCACAGATGCACTTCAAGCCCCAGCACTGCCCCAGGTGCAGGCGGCTAGGGAAGGACCATGAGAGGTTGGCTCCAGGGTGTGCCTGGCCCATTTCACCAGTCCCTCCCTGCCAGTCACCTTCCAATTAATTTACTTTGAATGTGCATGAATCCATGCACCAGGCCTCTAGTTTACATAGAATCTGCATGCAATTCTTTCCATCACTCACTATTCATTTGCTGAATGATTACTACATACCAGATTCTGCATTCAGGGACAATGAGAAATGAAAGGGGACTGGGAGACAGCCATGGAAACAGACAACTGGATGTACAAATGGAAATGTATACAGGTGAGATGGCCACCTGAAGGAAATCACATTTAACCTTTCCTGGGATGAGCAAGGACTGGGAAAAATGTGAGGAAGAATATAGTAGCTTGTTCTTTGGGTTAAAAGTGGAATGGAGTTTTTCACAGATTCCCAAGCTTTCTTGAATTTTTATTTAAAAAAAAAAAAAAAGAGGGCAAGATGGAAATCAGTGTCTGACTCCACGGTGAGCCTCTGGCACTGAGCAGATGTGCACTGTTGGCTTAAAGAGGAACTGAAGTCAGACCCATGTTTGAACTGGTGCTCACACCTCCTGGTGTACCTCTCTGGAGTCTCAGTTTGCCCATCTGTACACTGGAGATAATCCTAGTAACTACCTCATGGTTGAGTAGATACTTATACATTGTTCTGAAAATTAAATAAACCATCCATTTAAAGTTCTTAACATGGGGCTTGACACATAATAAGCAGTAAATTAATATGGATCTGATTTTGTTATCATAAAGATTAGAAACTGAGGTCAATATGAAAAGATCAGGATGACAAAACAGAAGGGTGGCCAAGACTGGTTTGGCTCAGTGGATAGAGCACCGGCCTTCAGACTGAGGGGTCCCAGGTTCGATTCCAGTCAAGGGCATGTACATTGGTTGCGGGCGCATCCCCAGTAAGGGGTGTGCAGGAGGCGCTGATCGATGTCTCTCTCTCATCGATATTTCAAACTTTCTATCCCTCTCCCTTCTTCTCTGTGAAAAATCAATAAAATATATTAAAAAAAAATAGGAGGGTGGAACCTTGCCTGCTCCTAATGCTACTTTCTAGTTATACTGAGTCATTTATTTTTCACTTTAGAATCTTTTATAGCCATTGAATTTACTCAGCCAAGGTTTTTCTTTTTTTTCTATGCCTTGAAAGATGATGAAATTATAAATATTCTATATAACATGATAGTGAAATAATTTAACCGGAGAATTATTTAGGTCTGCTGTCTCACACTCAACAGCATAACTCTTACAAAAGCCAGACTGTACTCTCATTTCAAATTCCACTCCACTTCCTCCCCCTCCTCCATCCAGCATGTTACTCATTCGGTTCTAATCCACTCAGAGTATTGAGCACAATTTATCAACCTCCAGGTGATCGCCTGTTAGTTGAAAACAAAACCAGGTCAATCGTTTTGTTGGTGTTTTAAAGGGCGGTTGATGAATTCAAGAAATCTGGAAAAAGAAACACTTCATTTTTCTGATACCCGGTCCTGCTCTTTCTCCAATAAAAGACTAAACACATTTACAAGAAAACAGACCTTTTGTTTTATAAATAGAACATTGTTCAAGGTTTTCTAGAGGTGTCTGCTAAAAATAAAGAGGGCTACAGTTTACTTCTTTATAGCTTTCAAAACAAAACCCAAAAGCCCGAGCTTAACTAAACATGTTATATTTCTATTTTGAAAGGTATCTTTATGTGAGGCAGGCCTGATTTCTTGAAATGAAATTCCTCCGGAGTTAGATTTCCTATGTTTCTACAAGGTGTGCCTATGTAAAGTAATGGCACCAGAGTGGTTTTTATTTTTTGACACCTTAGTATTTTGTTTTGTGTCAAGCGTATGTCCCAGAATAAATACAACTGAATGTTATACTTCCATCCTATCAAGTACTCACAGAATTCCTCTGAAAATGACTTATTTCCAGGAGTGTGATAACCATTTTGATACATTACGTTACCTGCTCACAAATTAACAGCATTACTGGGAAACTGAATGCACCGGTCCCTGAACTGCGGACTATGGAACAAGCTGTTTCTAGATTGCCTGGTTGGGGACTCATGTGTCATGTTGCAGAAACAATGCCAGGTTCCTGGGCAAGTCCCCAGCGGCCAAGCGAATTCATGTGACTAACCTGCAATGACAACACTAGTGCTAAGAGCTCTAACCACTGTCTAGACTGCAAGTGGGAAGAAGGGCTGATTTTCAGCTCTGAATGCCAGGGGCACAGATCTCCTTGCCCTGGTGACACTGGTCCCCCGTCTGCAGCTCAGTGGCAGCTCTGGGACCAGGAATAGAGACTGACCACTTGGGCACAAGTGAACTAAGGCTTCCAGGTGTAACCAGGGCAGTATTTCCCCTATTAGGTCCAATAGATCAGACCCGCTGAGACTGTTTGAAATCACACAGGGTTTTATGGTTAAACTAGAGGCCTGATGCATGAAATTGTGCAAGAGTAGGCCCTCGTAGCCCAGCTGCCTCGGCCCTGGCAGCTGCAGCTTCGGAAGGTCGTATGGATGGCCATTTGGTAAATTTGCATATTACTCTTTTATCATTATAGATAAGTTTGAGAAATACTGTTGTGTTCCTCCTCCACTTTGGGAGTATAAAGTGAACATTGCCACAGGAAAGAATTGGAGAAGCCCTGCTGGACAGAACTATGTTTAACTTGATGTAACTAAACATGATCCAAACATTTTAGGCCCCTATAAATCCTGTCCCAGTTTCTTCCATAGCGCCTATTCACAACAGCTAACATTTATAAAAGCTTAAGATGTGCCAGGTACTGCTCTGAGCACTGTACATACATGAAATCATTCAATGACCACAGCATCCTTTTGAAGAAAAGAGATGAACCGTATTTGTTGAACGTGGACATTGAGGTAAGGGGAAGTGAAAGATTTCCCAAGTCACACGGTGAACCATCTTTAGCCTCCATGCCCAAATAAGCCCTGGAAAGAATGGACTTGAAGGCCCCTTTAAGAAACAGGGTCCAACAGGTAGGCCCAGGCCGGTGCAGGTGATCCCACCATCGCTTTCTTTTCCTTCATGTGCATGTCCTAGCCCAGGAGTCTTTGGAAGGCGGGTTTGGAAACTTTCTAAGAGTGACAAGTCTCCCTCTTTTGCAACAGAGAAAGACAAAATCTAACAATGGGCCTTTATTCATAAAAGACCCAAGAAAGATTCACACACACACACACACCACCTCAGAAGAAAGGCTTACTTGATCCTGGCGTATTCATGTCCCATTGTGACTATAACAAATTTACTGCAAGCCCGGTGGCTTAAAACAACATACATTTATTATCGTGCAGCTTTGGAATTCAGAAGCCCCAAATCAGTCTCATTTGACTAAAATGAAGGTATTGGCAGGGCTGGTTCCTTTTGGCAGGCCCAGGGGAGAATCCGTTTCACGGCCTTTTCCGGCTCCCACGGGCTGCCTGAGCGACTGTGCCCTCTGCTTCTGTGGCCCGTGTTCTCCCACTCTGACCTTGCTGTGTGTCTCTTCTAAGGCCCCTTGGTATTACATTGGGCCCACCGAGATAATCCCGGATAATCTTCCCCTCTCCAGGTCCTTAATATAAATATATTTGCAAAAGCAATTTTGCTTTGTAAGGCTTACAGATTTGGGGGATTAGGATGCGGTCATCTTTGCAGGGGTGGGGGCATTATTCTGCCTATCACATCGGCATTGCACTACTGGGGAGCTGAAGAGGAAGGTGGATCTGAAATTGGCAGGGGGTGGGAGGGAGGAAATGGAGATTCCTCTGGGGCCCACAGCTCCCACTGCTTAGGGAGAGGGAAAGGACAAGGTCATGGGGCTCCTCCCTCCCTCATCTGACCCCCTTTCCCATCACCACTCAGTCAGCTATGAGGGCCCCTGCACAGGAGGGGTGAGATGAATGAACAAGGCAGGGATGCACTTCTCCAATAGGTGTGTGTGTTTATGCCCCCAGGGGCCTGGTTCTCTACTGGGAACACCTCAATCCATAGATCATCCTGATTCATCGTTCTGGAACAATCATTTTCCTTAAAGATACCGAGCTTTTAAAAATTGAAATCATTGTTTCCATAATATTATAAGTACAGGTATGTTTCTGGTTCTGCTTAAAATCAATACTGTTTTAATCTTCCTGGTTGGCAAAGTGTAAGAGGTATAACACACTGTACCTTCATCTGGTAACAGTGACGTGTAAATACACTAATACCTACAAGATGTTTAGATCAGTGCCTGGCACATAGGAAGCTTCCAGTAAGTGTCCGGATTGGATGTGATGCTGCTACCGTACCATTACTAAAACAATTACACAGTCACCTGCCGGGTGCGTTCAACACATTAGCTCCTTTTAGCCTCACAACAACCCTATGAGATGCGACTCTGATTTTCTCCATTTTATAGATGAACAAATGAGGACTCCCTTGATTAGGATCCCAACTCTGTCCCCAGCGCTCACAGTTTCAGGTGTTTCTATTTCTCCTGGGAACCCACAGCCCAGCTTCCTCTGGGGTCACATTTGCCAGTTAAATGAGAGGTAGAGCTTTCAAGTGAGCTCCTAAGAGGCTCTTGTCTGTAGGCTTTCTGAGTGATAAATTCTTCAAGTAACAAACTTCTGCTTACTTCCCTGTTGGCGCCAGGGTTTGAGAAAGTGAGCGAACCAGAATTTGTATGCCCTGCTCTTCCTCAGACACTGTTACCTCTCATCTCCTGTGTGAAATGGCCACAGCCTCTTGCTAGCCACATACCCTTTAACGAACAGATCAAAAGTGGCATAGTCTGACTTTTCGACAACTGGAAAAACCTAGGAGTCAGAGTTTTGCAGGCTTTCCCGAAAACAGAGAACTTTGAACTAGCAGTGACAGTGACAGTGACAGTCCATCATCGTGGCTCTGCATTGGGAAGAGCACCTGATCTGCACGCCTTCGCTCTGCCTCTGAGGAGGCTGGCTGAGCAGCACAGCACAGGGAGAAAGAGAGAAACACCCCTTTCCCCAAACCTTGACAACAGGGAAAAACAGGCAGCTTTTGAGTCCGCGAGCAGAGACACTCGGCCCATCATTCATATCATATCTCTTTCTAGAGTGGAGTCTGTCTTTCATGAGCTGGAAGTAACTGGGGCTCTGCCTCTACCAAGCTCCCCTTGCCAATCACAATGGCTCAATCCCTAAAGGCAGAGAAGGGATTTGGTCTCAGGTCAGCCTGTCTATAAATTTCATGTTCTTGTTGTGTGTGTTTTTTGTCTCCCCTGACAAGACGCAGAGTGAAGGAGCTCGGGAGAGAACATTCAATGTAGTACAGCAGAAAGGCACTACTGTCAGGCACCAAGAGACCTGGGTTCTAAACCGGCCTTTGAGTAAGAGCAGTGGTGTCTCCTGCAGTAACTGAACTCCTTCATCTGCCCACGGGTGATGGGATGAGGGGATAGAGTGCTGATGGTCAGTCAGTACATATTTTTTTCACTAACTATCCACATAACCTGCCATACCTGAGATAACAGAGCTTGGTATACAGATATTTTCTTTAGTGTCTGTCTTAATTTCTAATTTCTAAACTGTAAGCTCCTGGAAGGGAGACATTTTTGTCTCAGCTGTATCTCCAGTGGAGCTTGCGCCTGATAAACATTTATGAAACACAAGGGCAAATTCTGGAGAGGCACATGGTGCAGTGCAGTAGTTCTCAAACTTCAGAGTTTGCATTTTGAACGAGATCTGGAGGTGCCAGAGACCAGAGTTTGAGAAGCACTGGCTTCGTGCTCAAGAATCGGCCTCTGTGGCAGGCTTCCTTAGTGCAAACCCTGGCCGTGAGCTTAACTTGGCTCTGCACATCAGCTTCCTCAACTGTAAAAATGCAGATAACAGCAAAACCTACCTCACCCACTTCCGTCTGTAAAACACTTCCAACAGAACCTGGTATTTCATAAATGTTTTACCTGTTGTTATGATCAGATTTTTTTTTCCTGCTTTGATGTTTTAGTCTGTGTTTCTGTTAGCTTTTTCCACACACAAAAAAATGAGTGTGTGTAATTTGGAAACCCTAGCCTTCACCCCAATAGTTACTCTGGACATGGCTTGGGATTCACATTTCTCCATTATGATCTATGTAGATTCGGGTCTTTGCTGATTAACAGAAAGAGATTTCTTAGTCAATTAAAAAAATTATTGATTTTTCACAGAGAGGAAGGGAGAGAGATAGAGTTAGAAACATTGATGAGAGAGAAACATTGATCAGCTGCCTCCTGCACAACCCCCACTGGGGAGGTGCCCGCAACAAAGGTATGTGCCCTTGACCAAAATCGAACCTGGGACCTTTCTGTCCGTAGGCTGATGCTCTATCCACTGAGCCAAACCGGTTTCAGCTCTTAGTGAATTTATAAAGTGAGTACCTTTCATCTCCCAAATCAGGTAATACCTAGGTTCCAGCGATAAATAAAGACATCGCCTCCTGCCAGGAGAGCATGGCCATCTCTGATGGTCAAGGTCCTGAGGCATCACTTCTCTGAGTCTGCCTGCCTGAGCTGGCCATGGGAGGTGCAGAGAGCCTCCTCTATTTAAGCTGAAGGAAATTAGCAGTGGAACAAATTAAAACAACAATCAGATTTAAGTGGCCTCTACCAGGAAATTAACTTTAATGGATATTGTCATCACCAGGCCTACCTCCGAGTTGCTCTGCTCTCAGCATTGGGATGCAATAAAAACGAGGGCCTAAACGCCGAGTTACCCACCCACAGCTCAGAATGAATTTTCTTTTTACTACCTTATGTTTGCTTTAATATGTTCCTTTCCCTGTTCATTCAAGCTTTTCTATGATTCTATTAAACTGATTGCACACCTCTGCAAACGATCGCACACCTTGCCTGAGCTGAAAGCTCAAGGGGATTGGGAGATGGATTCCTTGCTTTCTCACTTTCCTTTAAGTGAGATCTGAAAGATTCCTTTTCTCCATCACATCCCCACCCTGCAATGGCAAGGGTGCGTGAAAGGACTGCGTTCTCTTTCTGCGTGAGCCCTGTTCTTGTAGGAGAACAAGCACCTGCCTTGTTATCTGGGTGCCGTGAGCTGCGGCTCCTCTGGAACCACACTTTCTTCAGTTCTAAACTGAGCCTAGTTGCTAGCCTTCCTCTACCCACCTGGCCTGTGAGCCACCACCCTTCCTCATCCAAAACACCTCTAGAGTCCATATAGAAATATAGGCTGCGAGGGGGAAGGTTTGAGCTATCATCTTGTCTAGCTACATCAGAATCAAGAGATCAAGAGCAATTCAAAGAAGGCAGATAGAGGGAACCAGACCTCTTGGGAGAATCTCTGACTTATTAACAAAACTAGAGACCCGGTGCATAAAAATTTGTTCATCGGCGGGGACGGGGATGGGGGGGGGGGGAAGAGGAGGAAAGTGTCCCTCAGCTGGGCCTGTACCCTCTAGCAGTCTGGAGCCCTTGGGGGATGTCCAACTGACATCTTAGGCCTCACTCTATGGAAGGCAACCAGTGAGTGGCTGGCCCCACCCCCCAATCACCATTCCCTCCCTCTGCCCACTGGCACCTGCCTTGGCTGGCCTGGTGCCGCCTGCTAGCCGACCTTACCCCGCACCTACCAGTCATTCCACGGTTCCGACAATTTGTATATTAGGCTTTTATTATATAGGATGAGCCTCTAGGGCCAAGGATCAGGGATCTTGGGGGAAGCAGAGGTGATAGGCCAGGCCAGCCTGTCCATCTGACAGCAGCATATGCTTGGTAAACAGTATACATTCTGGAGCCAGACAACTGCATTTGAATTCTTGTTGGACCACTTCTTAGCTGGGTGAACTCTACAAACCTCCCTTCGCCTCAGTTTTCTCATCTGTATTACTGGAACGGTAATAGTTTTTCTACCTCAAGGGACTATCATGAAACTTAGCTAAAATATGTAAAACAATGAGAATGTCCTGGACACATATGCAGTGCGAGGTGTTTGTTAAATGAATACAATGTATTGAACCCTACTGTGTCTGGGAGATGACAAAGAAATGGTTTATTCTCTAGGAGTTCATGGTCTGGTAAAGGAGGCACACTTGAGAAGAAAGTGGTGTGTGTGTGTGTGTGTGTGTGTGTAGTGATGAACTCTAGCTGGAGGATAATTAGAGTAGCTTCCATTTATTAAACACTTATTAGGTGATTTTGCCACGTGTCCTCTATTTAATCCCCATAAGAGTTCTTCAAGTATTATATTCTCGAGTAACACTAAGAAAGCTTCCGTTACTGAACGAAGACGTCACGGCCAAGTGGCTGAGATGGGACCTGAATACAGAGCTGCTCCCTTCAAAGTTCACCCTCTTTCTCTTTACCAGATAAAGAGGTGAGACACCGGGCAAACCATGTGCCGTTCATCTCAGTAGAAACAGCTGGGGAGAGTGGGCAAAAGGCTGGTTTTTCTTTCTCTCTTTAACCCACAGATAACTGTGCGACCTTGGAGAGATTACCGGTATCCCTTGGGCTCCAGCGTGGAAGACCGTACTAATCTGTGTCCTCCCAGCTCTGCCTTGTTATTGTGAGATTAGTAGTGATATCCAGGGCAGCCCTAGAAGCGTTTAGAATGCCAGAGAAAAGCAAGGTGCTCCAGCTCTAGACCTCAGCATACAACAGCCTTAGCTGCCTAATCAGCCTCTCTATCTTTCTCGAACTTCTTACATGCAATCTTATCTCCTTGTCCAAATGGAAGCTCGAGGGGGCACGAGTATCTTCCTGCAGCAGTTTGCCTGATGTTCCTCACGCAGAAAGAACCCACTTAACGGGGGTTAAGAAACAGGTCTACTCCAGCAAGGGAGAAAGATTTAAATAGAAAATGACAAAGTGTGTCCAGGAACTCACGGAAAGATAAGGAGTTTGGGAGAACAAGTCAAGCGGGACTAAAACAAACGAACTGGGAGAGGAACGCTGTCTGGTTCTGAAATAGCCCGGGTTCAGACAAACCCAGGTTAGGCCCTTGCACTTCCAGATGCAGAAAAGCACGAGCCCTCCAAACCTCCGAAGGTTTGCCAATCACTAATTATGTGGCAATTATTCTATTTTGGGCTTTTGCTAATGAGATCTGGGAAGTGTCTTAATTACCCAAAATTATGAAAATAATTTCAAACCTGACTCTAGGGCTAGTTTTACTCCACTTAGGAAGAGAAATAGAAATGAATGTGCACAGGGTTATTTTTTATTAAAAAACAGCCTGGATTTGCTGGAACGCTACGTCCCCACTGTAAAGTCAAGTCTATAGCATACGGACAACTTTAAATGTTTCAGGCTCGTGTGTGGTGTCACTATTTATGTTTAATACACTTAGTGGATTTAGGTGATTTCCAGAAAAAGGCTCTAGAAAGAAATTCCAGTCCGTGCCGAAGGAGGAGAAGGTGAATAACACTCTGTGCTCAAGGTGGCTGGAGGTGGGGAAGCTGGGACATAGTTTAGAGGTGGGAGTAGAGAGGATAAAAGGGAATAGTAAGCTTGCCATATAATATATGCTTCTTCCTATGAATTTCGCCCTATAGCCAAGTAAAAATGAATATCCTTAGATAACACTACATCCTGTTTGTATATACCTGTTATGTATTTGTAATGTCACTGCCTCAGTTGCCTTGAGCATAAATCAGGGTATTAATTGGATCGCTCCACAGAGTTAATTAGAGGCGACATACAGGGTGTCCAAAAAATGTATACACAATAGCTGAAAGCTCAATTTTGAAAAAGAAATTTATTTTAATAAACACTGCCTTTATAATTATTCAAAGTGTGTGTGTACATTTTTTGGGGGGACACCTTAGACCACTATAACCTGTGGGCCAAATCTGGCTGGTGACTACTTTTGTAAATAAGTTTTATTTGGGACACAGCCATACCTATTGCTTTGTGTGTTGTCTATAGATGCTCCCACACTGTAATGGCAGAGTTGAGGGGTCATGGCACAGATGATAGGGTTTGCAAAGTTTAAAGAATCAACAGCAAATACAGTTTGCAGAAAAAGTTTCCCTATCCCTGTTCTAGACACTCGCACTGAGTGGATGAGGGTTATGAGGACAGTAGGAGAACGGGTAGGTATGTTTATGGCATTTTACAGATAAAAGAAGAAAGCCCAATAGGGTAGCAAAGCTAGCAGGTGCCTGGCCGAGGCTAGGCCCAGCAGTCTGACTCCAAGCCCAGTGTTTTTTCCACTACATGCTACTGACATGCTCATTTCACTCAGTAAGCCACCAGGGCTAAGCTGGCACTGCCAGCACTGACTTCTGTATGAGATATGCCTGCTTTTAAGTCCTGTTCGCTTGGTGTCACTACAAGAATGCATCCAGGACACTAAGAGATCCCCCAACAGCCATGCTTTCCAAAGTGTGTTCTATGGAATAATAGGTCTCGAGTGAAAAACAGGGTGCCGTAGTCAAACACATCTTGAAGAGCTGAGTTACAGTAAAGAGGCTTCTCTACTCCAGGACTTCTCAGAGGCTTTGGTGTATTAGTACACAAGTTGAATCTCTAAGAGGACACGGCAGCACCTCCCACGGTGATCTGCCCCTTCTCCCCCCACCCCCCACCTCCCACTCCTCATCCCATGAGTTACCCAGAGGACTAGTGGTCTGAAGAACACTGCTTTTGGTCTCAGACACTATATTTCCCCATTTGTAGGAAGGGACTATACCCAGATGATATATTTCTTAATTAATGAAAAGAAATTAAAACGAAGGAAATGCCCTTTTAATTACAACTGAAGCATTTACTGACCAAATAGTTCCCAGGAGTTATTACTAGAAACATATGCTTTCCAATGCTGCAGAGAAGAGATTTAAGTAGCAGTTTCTGCTCCTTCTACTCCTCCCAGACCTTCCTAATTCCGGGTTGACCATGAGACAATCAAGATCATCTGTTCCATGTGGCAAATGAGAAAATGGAGCAAGTGAGAGATCGTGTTTTACACAGCAGTTGCCACAATCCCCTTCTTTAAACCAATCACTTTTAGAAACATCTGTAATGTATGAAATACTTCCAGTTGACTACAATCTTGTGGTAATAGCTTAATTATGCCTCCAAAAAAAAAAAAAAAAAAAAGGCTCCTCATTCCAGGAGCTTGGCAACAGATCTGCAATTCTGTGGTTCGATCTCGTATTTCTCTCCTTCCATGTCCTTTGTTCAATCCCAATGATAAAAATGGGAAGCGTTTCTAAAGCTTTCATTCCCCAATGCTGTTCCAGCACCATGGCCTGCATCTTACTGGACCACTTTCTCTTCGACGTGTTTCCCCATTCCTGAGACTTAGTGGGAACAAATCAATCTTCAGAGCCCCGCCCCCCAGCTAGGTTAGGCTACTCCCGTGCTCCCTACTTATCACGTGGAAACACGTATCTCCTTTGAATCGCTCCTGTACTGCAGTGTCAATCTCAGAAGGCACGTGTTTTCCACTGAATCCTTACAGCCTGGTCTAGTGCCTGGGCCGAGCGGATGTCTAAGAAACATTTCTGTTTGCTGATCTCTGGCTCCTTGGAATAATGGGCTCAATGATGGCGAGAAGGGAGCATTTCATGTATGTTGGAGACAGCTGGGATACGTAGATAGTAGCCTTGTTGGGGAGCTGTGGAAGGCGGTGGGAAGAATCTGAGGAGCAGAAAAGCCCCTCCAGCATGGCAGTTTCAGAAGGACACCTGAGACCTTGGAATGGGGAGAAGGAAAGGAGGCTACTCTCCACATAGAATCCATTGGCAACGTTCTGGGGAACATGGGGCCCAAGTAATTACCCTTTTTCCCCGAAAATAAGACCTACTTCCAGTTTTGCTTCTCGCTGTAATATAAGGCATCCCCCCGAAAATAAGACCTCCCTGATAATAAGGCCTCCCGGGAATATAAAGCCTCCGAAGCTACTGTAAGGCGTCTGACTCCTGATTTAAAGAGACCTCGCACTGTCTGAACAGCTCCAGCTGTGCTGCAGCCAATCAGTGAGCTGGTTTGTGATGACAACTACTACTGTACCGTATACAGGTAATAAATTTCCTTTTTTTTTTGTTCAACAATAAATGTGTACCGTATTCTTCTTCATGGAAAATTAAGACGTCCCCTGAAAATAAGATCTAGCGCATCTTTGGGAGCAAAAATTAATATAAGACAGTCTTATTTTCGGGGAAACAGGGTAAGATTGTGATGTGGGTACGTAATCCAGTGACATCCCTGTTGGAGAACCATCTCTGATAGGAGGGGTCTACAGAAACAACAGAAACATTTGCTGATCGCCTACCATATGTAAGCTATGTCAGAGCAGGAGGACTGGAGGGTTGGAGATGAGACACTGCTCCAGATCCCACCAACTTCATGGTGTGATAAGGGAACCAGAAGTAAAAATACTTTAAAATACTGCGCTGCAGTGTTGGCACTCACTCCTTACTCCATCCACTCAGTTACTGAGCACTCACTGTGTGGAGGCTGGAGGGACCACCCCACCTGGGAGAGTGCCAGGTGACAGTTCTGCTGACTCTCCACTAGGACTCCCTCTCTCTTTTAAAATAGTTATCACTATTAAACTTTGATTCTAATCTGTTTGGATCAATCGTTTGAAAAATTCCTTAGATATAACATTAAAATTTCTCTTTGCTCGCAGTCACACAGATTCCTAAAACCAGTTCTCCACACCTGCTTTCCTGTCTACTTTGCTGGGGTAGATAATGATATATTTCTAAAAAACCATAAAATAGAAACAGCAGTTATGTGGTGAAGATAGTAAAAACGACAGTGGTAATCATTAATGAGAGTTTCCTCTGTGTCAGGCATAAGGTTGATGCTTATGAATTCAGAATCAGTATAGTGTCTGTCTCCAGCGGAGGCATCCAAGACTTGGCAAAGTGAAATAACTCGTCCAAGGTCACCCAGTAAAGGCAGGAGTCAAGCTCTGGTCAGCCTGACTTCAGGGTGAGTGTCCGGTCTGTCTCTCTGAGCTCCTTTCCATGGTTGAAGAGGAGGGAGTGAAAAGGAGGGGGAAAGAGATGGGAAGGGAAAGAAGAGCAGGGACAGAGTGTGTGAGAGAGAGACTAAGCAGTCCCCAAAGATGGCACAGAACAAAAGATGGAAGGTAGCCAGGCTTTGTGCCAGACAGAGTAGGTTTCAAATCTTTGCTCTACAGAATGAATTTAGGAAATAGACAATGCTTTATATGTAGTTGGGGGTAATAAATAGTAGAACCCTCCTCTGGCACTTTCTGTCTCAAGAGAATCATCAGTAACTAGTTTGATGGAATTCTGTCCACTTGAAAACAGTCTGAATCGGTGACATTTGTCATAAGAAAGAAGACGGCCACACTAAATACTAGGAAACTCATTTAAAGCAAATATGAGCTCATCTAGGGCTTCTCCCCAGTGCCCAGGTGCTTGGAACCATGCATTGTTCTCAATCCCATTTGATATGTGAGTGAACCCAAACTGCTAAGAGATGCAAGATATTCTGGAAAAACAAACAAACAAATAAACACAACCCTTTCAAATCAGAATAGTTTTTTTTGAGTACTTGTTATTTCATGAGAGTTATTTCATAACGGCAAAAGTCATTATTTTGAATCAAAAGTGATTAAAGTTTTTTGTAATGAGTTCTAAAACAAGTAAAGTAACAAATGGTTATTCACCGGGAAAGTAAAAAAGAAACTAGAGAGGATGGGATCATAGTGTTAGGTAAAAAGTTTGCTCTTGAAGCACAGAATGGTAGAAGACATGGAACTGAGACAGGCTACATGCTTTGAATGCAACCTGCATTGTAAGCTAAAAAAATAAAGCCACGTGCTGGGAGCAGAGCTGTCACTTTCAATTGCTCCAAATTGTTTTGCTTGTCTCACAAAGTGCTTTAAACACATCATACGCACTTGCCTTTCTGAAGACGTTGCCTATAACAAGACTGAAAATTAATAGCGGTTTCTGAATTACTCTCAAACACACAAACAAAACATCATCCTTTTTTCTTTTCTTTTTTTTTTTTAGATGGGACACTTTCCCAAGATGACCTAACTCTAGGATGGCTAAATCCATTTAAAATAAACATTCAAAATAAACTCACCTCAGAGCTGACAGAAGAAATAAAAAAGACATTTACTGAGATCCCAAATAATGTTACATGGTAAAGCTTAAAAAGAATAAATAACCCACTTAAAGAAAAAAAAAAAAACACGTTTAGTATAATTTTACCCCATTCCACTTTTCTTTTTTGGTTTTATGTCTGTACTCTTGGGCTGTGCTGGTTTGGTGGAATTTTCCCCAATTGTTTAACTTATTCTAGTTAAACATTTTTACATTTTTCAGTAATACACCCAAACATTAAAAACTCTTAGATGCACTCATGACAGCATTGATTTAATGAACGCTTATTACTATGTGCATCAAGGACCAGCCGCAGCACCTCCTAATTAAATAAATTTCAGGATGTCCACTGACTAGATTTGTCGAGACTTCGGGGAGTCAGTGATCACTCACTCTGGGATGAAAGTACAGGACACAGAGCAATTTCTTAACAGCAACTACATTAATTTTTCCCCTCTTTGGGAATTGTGAAATTAAGTTTGGGGGTGAAGAGCAGTCCTTTAAAATTTCCATCTTCTCTTTCCCTCTTCTCCCCTGACAACACCTGGTCTAGGTCTCAGTCGCTGCCTGAATGACCTGTGACAAAGGGAAATACAGAAAGCAGAAACCAGGTTGGCCTCATTAAAATGTTAGTGGGATACCCGTCCAAGGAGCAGCAGCCCTGTGCAGTCCACACTGAGGAGCAGCACCCACACGCAGCCTGCATCTGCCTGAGGAGAAGGAGCAGGGTGAATGCCCCGTCCCTGTCTGAGGAGCACCAACAGCGTGAGCAGGAGTAGCAGTGAGGAGCAGCAGCCACACAAGCAGACTGCCCCGCATTTGAGGAGAAACAGCTGCAATAGCAACCCACACCCATACAAGGAGCAGGGAGCCCTGAAAGCAATCTGCCCTTGTCCAAGGAGTGGCGGCATCACGGGTGACCCTTTCCATCTGAGGAACAGCAGCAGCACACAGCCAGCCCCTATTTGAAGAATAGCAGCCACATGAACAGTCTGCCCCTATCCGAGGAGAAGCAGACTCATAATCAGCTCACCCCTGTCCAAGGAACAGCAGCTATACAAGCAGCCACCCCACCAGCCGGAGGAGCTACTGCCAACTAAGAAGCAGCTGCCAACATGACCACCCACGGAGCTAGAGAAGCCACTGCCACTAAAGGAGCAGATCCTGCACAGCTCATCATCTAGATAAGTCGGTGAGACCAAAAATGGGTACACAAAGATACCCCCAAAGGAAAGAAAAGGAGAAATTACCAGAAAAGCAGCTAAGTGACATGGAGAAGGCAATATGTCAAAAAAAGAATTCAGAATAAGGGTCATAGAGCTTATAAACTGGATGGAAGAAAAAAAATCAACAACTTATGTAAGACTCAAGAAGAAATGGAGAGTGATATAGTTGCAATAAAAAAAGAAAAAAAACATGGAAAGTTTCAACAGTAGACTAGGAGAAGCAGAGGACTGAATTAGCAAATTAGAAGTCAGGGAAGCAAAACACAGACAAACTCAATTGCAACTGGAGAAAAAAATTAAAAGACAGGAGGAGAGCCTAAGGAAGCTATGGGACAACATGAAACGAAGCAACATACGAATAATAGGAGTGCCAGAACAACAGGAAGAGGAACAAGGGTTAGAATACCTATTTGAAGAAATAATGTCAGAAAACTTCCCCAATGTGGCAAAGAAAAAAGTCACACAAGAACAGAGAGTCCCAAACAGGATGAACCCTAAAAGACCCACACCAAGACACATCATAATTATGATGGAAAATATTCAGGACAAAGAGAGAATCTTAAAGGCTGCAAGAGACAAAAAGTTACATACAAGGACGCTCCCAGTAAATTGTCAAATGATTTCTTAACCGAAACATATCAGGCCAGAAAAGAATGGAAGGAAATTTACAAAGTGATGCAAACCAAAGAACTAATTCCAAGAATACTCTATCCAGCAAGGATATCTTTCAAAATTGAAGAGGAAGTAAGGAACTAACAAACAAACAAACAAACAAACAAAAAACAACCAACAAAACAAGACAAAACAAAATACATGCAAAGTAAGTTTATCACGACCAAGCAAGCAATGCAAGAAATGCTAAAGAAACTGGTGTAAAAAGAAGAAATAAAAAGGTAAGAAGGAACACCAACACAAAAAATAAAAATGGCTACAAATAAGCACCTTTCAGTAATAACTTTAAATGTAAACTAAATGCTCCAATCAAAAGACATCGAGTGGCTGAATACATTAGAAAAAAAAAAAAAAAACAGGACCCATGTATATTCTGTCTACAAGAGACCCATCTCAGAAAAAGGGACTCATACAGACTGAAAGTGAAGGGATGGAAAACATCTTTAAGACAAATGGAAATGAAAATAAAAAGCTGGGATAGCAGTACTTATATCTGACAAAATAGACCATAATGTAAAGGCCATAACAAGATATAAGGAAGGCTACTTCATAATAATAAAGGGATCAATACAACAAGAAGACATACCTCTGATAAATAGGTATGCACCCAATGCAGGAGCACCCAAATACATAAAAAAATTACTGGAAGATACCAAGGGAGAGATCGACCACAATACAATCATAGTAGGGGACTTTAATACATCACTGATATCACTGGATAAATCCTGTAGACTATAAGTCAGCAAAGAAACAGCAATTCTAAATGACTCACTAGATCAGATGGATCTAATTGACATATTCAGAGCATTTCACCCCAAAGATACAAAATATATGTTCTCAAATGCACATGGGACAATTTCAAAAATAGACCACCATATTGGGTCACAAACAAAGTCTCCCCAAAGTAAAAAAGACTGAAATCATATCAAGTATTTTCTCAGACCACAATGGCATAAATTAGAAATAAACTATAATAAAAACATTCCAAAAAATTCAAACATTTGGAAGCTGAATAACATGCTATTAAACAATGACTGAGTTATTAATGAGATCAAAGAAGAAATTAAAAACATCTGGGAGACTAATGACAATAAAAACACGACAATGCAAATGCTATGGGACACAATGAAAGCAGTCCTGAGAGGGAAGTTCATAGCTCTACAGGCCTACCTCAAAAAAAAAAAAAAACAAGAAAAAATTTAATAAATCATCTAAATCAACTCAAAGAATTAGAGAGAGCAACAAGCAAAGCCCACAGTGAGAAGGAAGGATATAATAAATAAAGATCAGAGCTGAAATTAATGACATAGAGACCAAAAAACAATACAAAAGATCAACAAAACCAAGAGCTGGTTCTTTGAAAGGATAAACAAGACTGATGAACCTCTAGCCAGGCTCACCAAAAAGCAAAGAGAGAGGACCCAAATAAACAAAATCAGAAATGAAAGAGGAGAAATAACAGACCGCACAGAAATAAAAAGGATTATTTAAAAATACTATGAAAAACTCTATTCTAACAAAATAGACAATCTGGAGGAAATGGACACATTCCTAAAAAAACACAACCTTCCATAACTTACTCAGGAAGATTCTAAAAATTTCAATAGGCTGATAACTATGGAAGAAATTGAAGCAGTCATCAAAAAGCTTCCAGCAAACACAAGCCCAGAGCCAGATGGCTTCACATGGGAGTTTTACCAAACATTCAAGGAAGAACCAAAACCTATCCTCCTCAGACTATTCAAAAAATTTCAAGAGGAAGGAATACTTCCAAGCTCCTTCTATGAAGCCAGCATCACCCTAATACTAAAACCAGATAAAGACAACACAATGAAAGAGAGTTAGAGGCCTATATCTCTCATGAACATAGATGCCAAAATCCTCAACGAAATTCTAGCAAATCGGATCCAGCAATACATCAGAAAGATCATATACCATGACCAAGTAGGATTTATCTTAGGGATGCAAGGATGGTACAATATTCACAAATCAATAAACATGATGTATCACATAAACAAACTGAAAGATAAAAATCACAGTCAAGCCGAGACCGGTTTGGCTCAGTGGATAGAGCATCGGCTTGCAGACTGAAAGGTTCCAGGTTCGATTCCGGTTGGGGGCATGCACCTTGCTTGCGGGCACATCTCCACTGTGGGGTGTGCAGGAGGTGGCTGATCGATGTCTCTCTCTCATCGATGTTTCTGACTTTCTATCTCTCTCCCTTCTTCTCTGTAAAAAATCAATAAAATATATTTTTTAAAAAATCAGTCATATCAATTGATGCAGAAAAAGCATTTGACAAAATCCAACACCCTTTCTTGACAAAAACTCTCAGCAAGGTGGGAATAGAAGGATCATACCTCAACATCATAAAAGCCATATATGACAAACCCACAGCTAACATCATACTCAATGGACAAAACCTAAAACCATTTTCCCTAAAAACAGGAACAAGACAGGAGTGCCTACTCTCACCACTCCTGTTCAAGATAGTGCTGGAAGTACTAGCCATTGCAATCAGACAAGAAGAAATAAAAAGCATCCAAATTGGAAGAGAAGAAGTAAAGCTGTCCTTATTTGCAGATGACATGATTCTGTACATAAAAAACCCGAAAGACTCCATCAAAAAATTATTAGACTTAATAAATGAATTCGGCAATGTAGCAGGATACAAAATTAACATCAAGAAATCTATAACATTTCTATACACCAATAATGAACTTACAGAAAGACACTAAAATAGCAATCCTATTTACCACCTCACTGAAAAAATTAAGATACCTAGGAATAAACTTAACTGAGGAGGTAAAAGACCTATACATGGAAAACTACAAGACACTGAAAATAGAGATAGAGGAAGACATAAACAAATTGAAGAACATACTATGCTCATGGATTGGTAGAATCAATATCATCAAAATGTCCATACTACCTAAAGCAATCTATAAATTCAATGTACTTCCCATTAAAATACCAATGGCATATTTCAGACCTGGAAAGAACTTTCCAAAAATTCATCTGGAATAAAAAAAGAACCCGAATAGCTACAGCAATCCTGAGAAAGAAGAACAAAGTAGGTGGGATCTCAATACCAGATATCAAGCTGTATTACAAAGCCACTGTTCTCAAAACTGCCTGATACTGGCACAAGAACAGATCAATGGAATAGAATAGAAAACCCAGAAATCAACCCAAATCACTATGCTCCATTAATATTTGACAAAGGAGGCATAATGTGAAGATACAATGGAGTTAAGACAGTCACTTCAATAAATGGTGTTGG
This sequence comes from Lasiurus borealis, assembly GCA_004026805.1. NCBI lineage: Eukaryota > Metazoa > Chordata > Mammalia > Chiroptera > Vespertilionidae > Lasiurus > Lasiurus borealis. The sequence continues at coordinate 98,041 of PVJN01001038.1, read as the reverse complement.
GAAACTTGGACAGATACATGCAAAAACAAATGAAACTAGACTACCAACTTATACCATACACAAAAATAAACTCAAAATGGATACAGGACTTAAACATAAGATGGGAAACCATAAAAATACTAGAGGAATCCACAGGCAGAAAAATCTCTGACATATGCTTAAGCAATTTCTTCACTGATACTGCTCACAGGGCAATGGAAACTAAAGAGAAAAGAAGCAAATGGGACTATATCAAAATAAAAATCTTTTGCACAGCAAAGGAGACAATCAATAAAACAATAAGAAAGCACACTGCAAGGGAGAAAATATTTGCTAATGATATCAATGACAAGGGTTTAATCTCCAACATTTACAGGGAAAAAACAACCCAATCAAAAAAATGGGCAACTTATCTAAATAGACACTTTTTGAAAGAAGACAGAAGGAAGGCCAAGAGACATGAAAACGTGCTCCAAGTCACTAATCATCAGAGAGATGCAAACCAAAACAACAATGTGGTACGATCTTACACCTGTTAAAATGGCTATCATCAACAATCAAGAAATGATAAGCATTGGTGAGGATGCGGACAAAAAGGAACCCTCATGCACTGCTGGTGGGAATGCAGACTGGTGCAGCCACTGTGGAGAACAGTATGGAGTTTCCTCAAAAAACTAAAAATGGAACTCCCATTTGACCCAGGGATCCCACTTCTAGGAATATATCCCAAGAAACTAGAAACACGAATCAGAAAGGATATATGCACCCCTATGTTCATAGTAGCACAATTCACCATAGCTAAGATTTGGATGCAGCCTTGGGTGCCCATCAGCATATGAATGGATTAAAAAACTGTGGTACATTTACAAAATGGAAAACTATGCTGAGGTAAAAAAGAAGGAGTTCTTACCATTTGCAACAACATGGATGGAGACGGAGAGCATTATGCTAAGTGAAATAAGCCAGGCAGAGAAAGATAAATATCACATGATCTCACTCATGTGTGGAATATAATGAACAACATAAACTGATGAACACAAATAGATCCAGAGACAGAGAAACATCAATCAGAACGTCAAACCTCAGGGAAGTAGGGGAGGGTGGGGTTCAGGGGAGAGACCACCCAAAAGACTTATATGCATGCATATAAGCCTAATCAATGGACACAGACAACAGGGAGGTGAGTGTATGAATGGAAGGTGGGGGGTAATGGGAGAATAAGGATATATAAATAATACCTGAATCGATAAAGAAATTTAAAAAAATAAAATGAAATGTTAGTGAGAGAACTAGAAGATGAGGAAGGGCTGGGTGGGTGAGGCTGGTATAGCAAGGTTACTGTCCAACCCCTCAAAGCACAGATAGGTAATAACGCTCAAAGGGGTGGGCTTGATTTGTTGGGAGACATCAGGGAACTACATTCCACACCTCCTGACTCCCAGGCAAAATCTTTCTATTCCTGAGCTCTACTTTCTTCTGAAACTAATTAATGTAACCCTTGTTTTTATTGTGGTAACATATATATAACGTACACTTGACCATTTTAACCAGTTTTAAGTGTAGAGTTAGTTCAGTGGCCTTAAATACATTCATATTAGTGTGCAACTATCATCATCTTACATCTCCTTAACTTTGTCTTCTCCAATTGACAATCTGTACCCACTAAAAAATAACTCCCCATTCACCCTCCCCTCAGCCCCTGGCAACCACCATTCTGCCTTCTATTTCTATGAATTTGCCTACTCTATGTACATCATATATATAGAATCATACAATCACTGTCCTTTTGTGTCTGGTTTATTCCATGTCTCAGGGTTCACCTATGTTGTGGCATGTGTCAGAATTTCCTTTGCTTTAAGGCAGAATAATATTCCAATGTATGTATATACACTTTGTTTATCAATTCACCTGTTGATGGACATTTGGGTTGCTTCCACCTTTGGTTATTGTAAATAATGCTGCTGTGAACATAGATGCATAAGTATGTGCTTGAGCTCACATAACTTTCAATCTAGCAACTTCCCCCTTCTCTGCGGTCAATATTATCATCTCTAAAATGATGGTGGAGGGACACAAACTTTCTTGAGTACTCCATTTTCTACAACTATGATCATTCCTCCATGGACCACCCACTATTTCACTAAGCTGGCTGCAGATAGCTGTTAACCCAGCCTGAATGTAGGGAGATACAAAATGAATAACTTTGCACTCAAAGTCAAAGGTTTCCAGTTCTGGGGATTCCAACTGCATACAGGAAATGAGATATGCTCCAGGATCCCGCCAAGTTCCCTCTCTTGCTCTCTCCTCCCAAGTGTCTCCTCCATCGGGAATTCATCCTGAGCAATGACGCTGAATTCAGCTCAACTTGACAATCACTATTGAGGATCAGGATCTATGCTTGCTATTCAGCGACTTGATCTTGGCATCCCTAAAAGTACTTTTCTTTGGAAGATACTCTGATGGCATGGTTCATCTTAAAAAGGGCTAGCGAGCTGTTACACAGCATGGCTTAAGAAGAATCAGTTAATTCACTGCAAAGGGAAAAGGAAAAGTATACGGAAGCAGAAGAAACATCTGCTGGCATGTGTGTCCACATTTGCTTGCCTGCAGAAGCCTCTACACTCTGCCAGGCTGTTCCACTCTTCCTTTCAGGCAGGATTTAAAATCTCCACTGAGCTTGCTTTGCAAGGCAATGAAAGACCCCCTGTATATCTCAGTCTGGCTCCTGGCTTCCCTAGCCATCCCCTCCTACAAGTGCCCCCACAGCAGAGGCAGGCAGTCCCCTCTGACTCCACACCCCTATCATGAAAAACCAGACTGTCGAGACCCCCACCCCACCCCGCCATGCGGAGTTCCAGTCTAAAATGACTTTTTATGGCCAAGTTACTGATTTCCCTGAAGACAGCAACTTATAATGGAAAAGTGGGCATTTAATGCAAGTGCTCTTTGTGTAATGGTTTTGCATTAGTGCTCTGAGAAGCAGGCAGCCACAAAGTTAACATACCGTGTTTTCCAGGGACGGAGGGAAGGCAGGAAAGAAAAGCTGCTGAAAACCAAAGGTCATTTGATTTGATCATGTTAAAAGAGCATTAGATTTGTGCTCTCTGACCTGGGCTGCATACGCACAGGGTCATTCTAATCAGAGAGACCAATGTCTGTCTGGTGGGCTCACCCTGCCCTCGAAGCCCATGGCATCGAGTCCTATCAGTATGTGACAGCCCAGTGGACCAAAAGCTGTGGGATTTCACATGAGTTCAGAACTTCCGATAGCGTGATTTGATACAACTCCCAAACCCACAGCAGCCCGTTGTGTGGGAAAATTATTCATTTTAGATTCACCTCCTTGTCATGTTAGTGCAGAGGTCATCTAAAGAGGAGGCCTAATTAATCACACTGTCAGAGGCAATGAGGAGGAGCATGTTAATAGGACTTTTATTTCACCCAGGAAAGCGGCGGCCTGACAGGGACCAGGAAATATGGCCCGGGTGTTGCTGTTTATTAGCAATGCCGGGATCGGTGGTAACAGGAGCCACGCAGCGTGCGGGTGATAAAGTGTAGGGTGTCAAGCAGCAGCGGCAACTCGAAATTAGACTGACAAGAGCCAGCACCGGGTGGATATTGATAGCTGATAAATAGGAAGCCAGGTGCCAGGGGCATGGCGCGGAGGGTCCCCAGCCAAGAGGGGTCTGTGCAGTTAGGTGGGGGCAGGGACAAAAGGCAGAGCTCGGATTCCGTTCTCTGCTGATAGGCGAAAGGGTCTGCTTCCTGATGGATCATTACTTCACTCCACCAGTATTTCTCCAAAGGCTATTTGCACCACCAGTCCCTGTGCCAAGTGCTGGGATGCAAAGACACACAAGACGCCAAAGCTATGGTTATGTTGGGGAGCAGACTGCCTTAAAATGTGAAGAAAGCTATCGTTATTCAAAAGAGAAATTTATTTCTGCACTCAGGATACAAAATTAACAATGTTGGGGGTTTACAGAATTGACACTCAGGAACATGGTTCAGAATCCCTTATCTACTGAGAGAGTATGTTGTCAAAGGTGAATGAGCATTATTTGTGGGGAGAATGAGCCAAATCACAAGCCATTTTCACAACAGGGATCTCCAGTGGGGGGGACTGAAGAAGTCTTCATATCATTCACACTGAAACCCATCTATGCTTCTGCGGCCACATCCCAGATGCTAAGGAGAGAGCCGTGAAGTTCTAAGGAATCCGCCAGCAAAGGAATCAACAGCTCCTGGGGTGGGCAGGGCTCTCACACTGTACTTCCTTCCATAAACCTGGCACCGATGCCACGTGCCCACTGGGCAGCCTCATTCTCTGCCGCTGGAATTTCACACAAGTTCTTAACTGTTTTGTCCATTCCACAGATGATCATGACACACACTAAAATGTCACAGCTTTATATACTGACTAGAGGCCCAGTGGATGAAATTTGTGCATGGGGTGGGGGGAAGGGGTGTCCCTCAGCCCAGCCAATATGTGACCCCTCCAATATGTGTCCCTCTCCAATATGTGACCCCTTGAGGTCGGACATCCCTCTCACAATCCAGGACTGCTGGCTCCCATCTGCTCGCCTGTTTTGCCTTCCTGATTGCCCCTAACCACTTACTTCTGCCTGCCAGCCTGATCATCCCCTATCCACTCCCCTGCTAGCCTGATTGATAACTAACTGCTCCCCTGCCAGCCTGTTTGCCCCTAACTGCCCTCCCCTGCAGGCTTGATTGCACCCAAGTGTTTTCCCTTGTAGGCGTGGTCTCTCCCAATTGCCCCCCTCTGCTGGCGTGATCACCCACAACTGCCCTCACTTGGTCCCTGTCAATTGCCCTCCCCTGCTGGCCATCTAGTGGTAGCCATCTTGTGTCCACATGGAGGCAGGATCTTTTGACCACATAGGGCAGTCATCTTGTGTGTTGGAGTGATGGTCAATCTGCATATTACTCTTTTATTAGATAGGATAGAGGAGTTTGCATGCACAGGGCTGAATGGGTGGTTGTTTCATGAGTGCACCTGGAACCGACATATTCATGGCAGTGGCAGTACTCCCAAAAATTCACTGATTCCAAATAGTGAACAGCTACCAATTCCCAAACAGAAAAATATTCTCCAACTAGAGGCCCTGGATGTTGCAACGAGACTGAAGGAAACACCACTCAAGGAGGATTGTGGAGGACGCCTGGGCACCTACCCATAGAATGTGAGCCTGTTATTGCGCATGTATATAGTCAGCCGAATAGTCCTCAGTCTCACAGTATTTGGACTTCTGGTGGGAAATTATTTTGATTGAGGTTTGCTGTTCCCTTGTGTGAGGAAGAGCAGAATTAAAGGTTTCGTTTGTTACCTTGGTTTGAAGCGGAGGAAAATGGGATAGAGATGAATAAGAAACTTTGAAGACAGTGAAGGGAAATTTGTCCAGACTGTTGAGAGCTCAGAATTAGAGTTTAATTGGGATAGAAATCCTGCTAATAGCACCTGATGCCTGAAATCTGAGCATGCTACTTTTAGGTTTTCCAGTTAACGTTTTTGGAGACTGCCTACTAAACATTCCTGGTTGGAAAGTGTTTGTATAGAAGCCCATAAATATTAAGTATTTGCTGTGTTTACCATGCTTAGCTCTCTGTAAGGAATATGGAATAATGTTAAATGCCTCACGTTCTCAAGAAGCTTGACTTTTAAAATAAAAAATAAAGAAGAAATATAAATATTAAAAATAAAAAAAAGAAGCGTAAGTTTTAGGAGTGATCAGGCAGTCAAGTGAGTGGTTAGGAGCCAGTGGTCCTAGATTGCGAGAGGGATGTTTAAACACCGGTTTAACCTGGCAGTCAGACATCCCCCAAAAGGTCCCAAATTGCAAAAGGGTGCAGGCTTGGCTAAGGGACACTCTCTCCCCCATGCACCAGAATAAAATAAATATAATTTCACGCACCGGGCCTCTAGTAAACAATAAATATAATGACTAAGACACTATCAGTAACAATAGGTGTGTTAAACTGTTCCTATATTTCAGGATGCATAGTGATTTGTACATATTATTTCACTGATGCTCACAACTATCTTATAAATTAAATGTTAAGGGTCCCCTTTTACAGGTAAAGATTGGAGGTCTGCAGAGGTGAAGTAACCTACCAATGACCAGCTGTGGGCAAGTGGAGGTACTGGGATTTGACGGCAATGCCTGGATTTGTAAGATCAGCCATAAGGCTGCATCCAGATGTTTCTAAAACATACGAACAACAGACACAGAAAAGTAATAGCTATATTTGTGAACATCCTTGGATCCTACTCTGCAACCAGGTTTTGCAGTCAACACTTTAATGGCATATGTCTTAGTGGGGGTTTTCAGTTTGCAAAGAATTTCCACATAAGTCACATTTCACCCTCCGAGAAGCTCTCTGAAAAGGAAGACAGAAAAGATTAGTCTCTTTCTCTTGATGAGCTTGGAGGTCTGCCTCAGTGCCACATGGCTGGAAAGCAGGAGAGTCTTGAACTTCGTCTTGTGGCTCTCTATCTTCCCAGGATCATTTTTAATTTTTGCATTTACAGGATTCATGAACTATCCCAATGGATCCTTGGAAAATAATCTGTGGGCAGCATGGGAGAGTAGCAGCTTGACACGTAGCAAGAGTCACCTGGGGTCTCCTCCCAGCCCCACCACTAACTAGCTATGGGGATCTGGGAAAACCTCTGCCCCACTCTGGGACTTGCTCCTTCCTGCTTGTAAAGATGATGATGGAATCCTTGACAACATGATCTGAAAGCTACTTTCCAACTCTGACACTCAATGGAAAGCTCTATCTCACTCTTTTTCTTTCTCCCTTTTTCCTTCCTTGCTTCATCTTTTAGCGCTTTTATGACATTCTGGAATTAGATGTGACAATGTTTGCCCCCATCTGCTGACCTGACCCACATGCAGCAGGAAGAGAGGTCTCAGACTGAGGGCAGTGATCTTTGTGGGCAAGTAGCATCTGTTACGATGAATAATGGAGAGTCTGAATGCCCAATGCCCTCCTATTTATCATGTACACTGCGCTGATTCAGAACCTTTGCTACTGAGGAATCTCTATCTTAGGGCCAGAACTTCACTCTATAGGAAAATCACTACCCTATGATATCTCTCCATGGAAAATGCTATTTTAATGTTAAAGGAAGCTTGTTTCCACGAATGTCTGCTGGACTTTTACCATTTTCAGGTGTGTTCCAACTATGTTAGAGAAACTTTCAAAAGAATACAACGCTTTATGCAGTGGACCTCATTATCATGGAATTTAAAGGGCTGGAGGTGGGATTTTATAAAATCTCCCTGACAGACAGGCTGCGGTGGGGGCGGGGATCAGTTGGAGCTTTGGAGGCAGGAGGCCTGTGCCCTAGTTCCCACTCTGCATCGTGGGCAGGTCATTTAACTTTAATTTCTTAAATTGAGAGTGGAATCACACCAATTAAGCCTGTCTCAAAGGAACTGGAGAGTAGAAGGGAGCCCTGAGTTCCCATTTCCTGCCTCTTCTCATTTTTGCCCTTTCTGCTCATTTAATGCTGCCTCAAACCACCTCGATTGGTCACTACAGAATAAAAGCAGAAATCAGTCCGTTTCATGTCTCTGCTTAATCTTCAAGGGCTTTTCACTGCCTAAAAATAAACCCCAGATTCCTGATCTCTACATAGAGTCCTGGCCAGCACCGCTGCTCTGGCTGCCTGACCCCTGGGCGCCCTTTACCCTTTCACCCCAGTCTCCTTTATCTTGTTATGCCCTATTCCCAAAGCCTCCTCTCTCCAGCACTGCCAAGTGGCCAGAGTTAAGTCATCCTTCAAGGTCTGGCTTAAACAGGACTCCATCCAGGAGTGTATGGCCCTATAATGGTCCATCTTATAGTGTGAACACTTCTCTGTATACATCCATGAGGACCATGATCCAGTCAGTCTCTGCAAACCACTGGGCTAGGGGATCTCTCTGGCTAAGGATTTAGAGCAGACAGGACCCCCGATCCAAATGTGACTTCCTGGCAAAATAAGCAGGCGTTCCTTGCAAGAATGTACAATCGAGTCATGTGCTCTGGGCTCTGAAGGGAAACAGCCCCCGTGACAACTCAGTATATTATACTATCTAATAAAAGAGTAATATGCAAATTCCTGCACCTCTGCTATACCTACAAGCCATATCCACCAGCCAATCAGAGCAAGTATGCAAATTAACCCAACCAAGATGGCTACGGCCACAGAGAGAGCAGGAGGGAGGCTTGGGTTGCCCCTGGCTATGGAGGAAGCCAAGGCTTGGGTTGCCCCTGGTGATGGAGGAAGCAAAGTTTTCCTGCACACCTTGGCTGGCCCAGGCCTTGGCTTAAGGTAACAGAGTTTCAATGGCTGTGGGAGCAGAAGGCTTGGCTCTGCTCCAGACTACAAAATTTCAATTGTAGAAGATAAATAAATCCCAGATACCAGGACCTCTGCTTGGGTTGCCAGGGGGCATCGCCAGCTTGCAAACCACTACAGGCCCCTCACCCAGGCCACCCCACGCCCCAAGGGAACACCTACCCTGATCCAGGACACCCTTCAGAACAAACTAGCTGGCTCCCACCCATGCACCAGGCCTCTATCCTATCTAATAAAAGAGTAATATTCAGATTGACCACCACTTCAACACACAAGGTGATTGTCCCCATGTGGTCAAAAGATCCTGCCCCCATAGGGACACAAGATGGCCACCACAAGATGGCCTGCAGGGGAGGGCAGTTGGCAGGGACCAGATCTGCAAGGGAGGGCAATTGTGAGTCATCAGGCCAGCAGGGGAGGTCAGTTGGGAGGGACCAGGCCAAGAAGGGAGGGCAGTTGGGGGTGATCAAGTCTGTAGGGGAGGACAGTTAGGGGTGACCAGGCTGGCAGAGGAGGAAAGTTGGGGTTGACTGTGCTTTCAGGGAAGGGTACTTGGGGGGGGACCCAGGCCTGCAGGGGAGGGCAGGTAGGTGATCAGGCTCACAGGGTAGGGTAGTTAGGGGCAAACAGGCTGGCAGGGTAGCAGTTAGTCATCAATCAGGCTGGCAGGGGAGTGGTTAAGGGATAATCAGGCTGGCAGGCAGAAGCAGTTAGGGGCAATCAGGAGGGCAGGCAGGTGAGCAGTTGGGAAGCAGCAGTCCTGGATTGTGAGAGAGATGTCCGACTGCCCGTTTAGGCCTGATTCTACTTGGATTGGGCCTAAACAGGCAGTCAGACATCCCTCAAGGAATCCCAGATTTGAGAGGGAGCAGGCTGGGCTGAAGGACACTGGGCATGAATTTCGTGCACCAGGCCTTTAGTATACATATAAAAGGCTAGACTACCTGTAGCTAAAATCAAGCCTCCGGGGACAATCACACAGAAGTCGATGGATTCCTGGAGGCCCTTCCACTGAGAAGAGAATGTGGGATCCAAGCCTGAAGGGGTCTGATGTCGCAGCAAGCTGAGGCTCAGCTGGGAAGCCTCCACACCTGGAAGTAGCTCCAGAAAACACAGGGCAGAGGCAGGGGTGGGGGAGCTGCCGGCCTCCGTGTTATTTGCTGGCCCTCAGGCATCCTTTAATTTAGGTTTTTTCTAAACAAAGTCTTTGAACTGAGGCTTTCCAGGGCCCCTAACAGAATGAAGATGGAGACTACTGTATTTTATTTTTTGAGAACAATCAAATTTCTCTCCACTAGGCCAATTTCAAAACCCACTAATTTTATAAAAGGTGTACCGCAGCCCCGACACTCGCCTTTGGCTGCCCGTGGTGACATTCTCACTGAAGTCATTTCCTTAGACATTAGGAAAATAACGGATTTTCCCTTCTTCTGGGGAAAATCCTCTGGTTATTTTCTACAGTGTGCTCTGTGATTTTGAAATGGCAGATTTCACTGGACACAGATAAGCCCAAGCAGAGAAAATGTTTTTTGTTTTTTAGTTTTTTTTCAACTCTGAGCTTCCCCAGTTGGCTCCAAAGGGCAGATGCCCTCCTGCTCTGTCTGGTGAACTTGATCATGGCTGGCTGACTAGGAATCCCAGACTTGATCTCTCTGGGGCTGGCTGTTTCCCTGAGATACTGGGACAGCATTGTAATGACATCTGCATGCAGCAGGAGTCAAGGAGGAAACTTCTGGTGATCTCCCAAGTCGCTGTAGTACACAAAGGAGGTCAGGGAGCGTCATTTCTTTCCCACAGAGGTCATCCTGGATCTTGTCTTCCTGCCACACACACCTTTGTTTCATGCCTTTCTTTGAGCTGCCAACTAACTTCTTCACAAGACTCCAAAGAGAAGGGAGTTCCTTTTACTTTTGGCCAAGGGACTATTGTTGCTCGAAAACTACAGGGATATCTGAACCTTAATTCCCATGACATTGCTCTAGGCATCTTATTTACAGTATGATAAAAACCCGGTCCATTCTTACAGCCTCATTAAAGCCAAGCCTCATTTAACTAGTAGGACATTTTTACAATGGGCTTACTGGTGTACTGTGATAAATGGCTGTCTAACATCTCTCAACAATCGCAGGACTACAGCCGCACCACGATGTGTATAAACACAGCATCAGTTTAACAATGCACAGGGCTGAATAGCAGGAAGCGAAGGCAAGCATTTTCCCTGAGCATTTGTGTATGTATGTGAGCAGGGGTAGGGGGAAGGAGGTGGGAAATTCACTGGAGGAAAAATTCATGAAAATTTTTAACAAGTTTTAATATTTTGCTAGGGAGGGGGAAAGGTGACCTTCGAAATGCATGACCTAATTAAAAAAAAAGTTTTCCTGAAATTTGATCATCTGATTCCTGAAAGATAAAAAAGGGCTGAAAATAGAAAGAAAATGACCTTGTCCTCTCTCATTTATATTAAAAAGTCTTATCCCTGAGATATGAGTAGAATGACTTGTGCGTCTAGGCCAGTGGTTGGCAAACTGCGGCTCGCGAGCCACGGTTTGCCACTCTGTTGACTCAATGAGTTTGCCGACCGCTGGTCTAGGCGATTCACCATTCTGGAAGCTGAAGTCCAGCTTGCTTATTCACAAGAGAAGGGACAGGTTGCTGGGCCAATCTAAACAACCAGTGCCAAGCCGGATCTTGAAGATCAAAGACTTTTTTATTTAATTTTAACCATAGGGTCCACAAGCTCTGCGTTTTTTCTCTGTGACAGAGAATCTAACCATCAACTTTATATTAAATATCACTGGGGCTGAGACCGGTTTGGCTCAGTGGATAGAGCGTCGGCTTGCTGACTGAAAGGTCCCTGGTTCGATTCCGGTCGGGGGCATGTACCTTGCTTGTGGGCACATCCCCACTGTGGGGAGTGCAGGAGGCAGCTGATCGATGTCTCTCTCTCATCGATGTTTCTGACTTTCTCTCTCTCTCTTCCTCTCTGTAAAAAAATCAATAAAATGTATTTAAATATCACTGGGGCCTCTTCCAGGTACCTGGGCGCCAAAGGGTAAAGCATAAAGCTTCCTAAGTTAGGGGAGAACCTTAAATGTACTAATACATTTAGATCCTCCCCAGATTCTCACTGGCCTCTGATATAATTTCATACCAAATGCTGTTGCATAACTGGACAGAGTAAAGCCTCTAGTGTTTACGCCGGGGACTGAGGTCTGACATTCTGTCTAAATGAAATTTCCCAGTTGTCCCAACCAGTCTTTACCTGGATTCCACGCTAGCAGTTTGAAATGTCACTACGGATTGCCTCAGTGACAGGTGAGCCAAAGCCAGAGCAGTTGGCTGGCGCTCAGAGCAAACAGGCCTGGGAACAGGCTGCGGTCCCCCCACCCCCCTTTGAGCACTGGCCCAGGCTCTGTGCCATCAGGTGGCACTGCCAAAGGGGACCCAGAAGCTCTGCAGGGACCCTCTCACAGGTTGACCAGGAGGGATGGTGCACCACTGTCACCGAAAAGAACCCTCAATCTCTCTGTGTCTCGTTCCCTAACTGTGCTTTAAGAATAAAAGGCTGCCTTTTGGAGCGAGTTTTGGCAACAGCCCTATTTTTGTTATTAGAATACACATTTAGAACTAAAATTAGTGTTCCATTAAACTAATTTTCATCGTGTTAAAAGAATTTCAAAAGCTAAGTATAGATGTTTAGCTTCCTTGCAGTGTCTTGGTTTTTGTCTTCTTTTTAATACCAAAAGGCAGCTTCTACATCTTCCGTCTTCCTTCCCTTAGGGGAGGGGAGGTAATCAGAAAGGCATGTCTGCGGGCTTCATCAGTGTAAATCAATTAAGCATCGCTATTCCCCCCAGGAAGCCAGCCCCTTGCAGATGAGCCTGGCTTAATATGATGAGATATGGGAGCTCCGTGCTTACGAAGGTAAAGATTCCTCACCTGGACGGTCCTGCCATGACCAGAGCAGCCTTTGGCCACATCCAGGACTTGCCAACCTGCCAGGCATTCTATTCCGCTCTTTGAGACTTATATTCGGATGCTCGGTGACTCGGTTTCCCCTCTCTGACACAGAGAGAACACTGGCCTGGGTAATGCTTCATCACGCCCTAAATTCAAAGCTTCTGGGTCCTACTTTTGAGGTAAAGCATCCATTCTAAGAATTTAAAACTCTTTCCAGACACGATTTTAGTCGTTCTTTACAAATATCTTTTTTTTTCTCTCTCATAGAAACCCTGCACTAGAATGAATAAGGAAGGAAACCGTGTACAAATTCCTTTAGTTTTGCTTGTCATTCACTGTAAGAAGGAGCAAATAAAAAATCTGGGGAAAATTCACCTGGAGAAGAGACAAAGGAAAGCACCAAATTTCCTTTGAATGTCAGAGAGGCTATGAGGACCTGTGGACTCAGGCTTAGATGGGTATGGGTTCAACCACAGAAGGTTTGCACAGAATATAATGCCCTGCCTGATGAATGGTGCCAGTTGAGAGGAACAAAGGTGCCAGAGGAGGGAAATGAGCACCCAACTAGCAAAACCAATCCTGACCATACAGGGGGCAACTAGTGTCCTGGCCACATTCCATATACCGGTTGGGCAGTTAGGCAGAGACAGGATGAGTTCATTCTCATTCTCTCTGTCTCTGTCTCTCTCTGTTGCGTGCACATGTGTAATAAAGGTAAGCTGCAGAGGCCCTGGATGACTAGCTACAATTTAAAATGGACTGATGCCATCCTGAGGTTTTATAATCCTAAAAATCAAATGGAAATAAGAATGAAAAGAAATTGCCTAGCCTCCACTTCTCTCTCTCTGTCTCTCTTTTTTTTAGCCCACTTTTATTTTTTGTAGGCACAGTATATCTATTTTAGGCTTTTCCGATCTATTACACAGTGTTTTAATGGTTTCCTATATAAGACCCTTTCCATCAGTACTCTCTTTCCAGGAAGGTGAGGCTCTTAAAGCACTATGCGAGCACTAATTATTCATGCAACCACACAGCAGCGCCGTGAACAAAAGCCGGTTAGACGGACAAATACAGAGCAACAGGCACGGATTCACACCTGGGGTAAAAGTGATCCGCAGCCCTGTTAAAAATTAATGCCTCATCTGGAGGAATGAACTGCAGACAGAAAATTCAGTGCCTAGCAGGGGTCAACCTTCTACTTGGGCTTCATTTGGTAACTTCTATTTTCCGTCCTTTAAAGGGGGTAGGAGGATGCAGTCTGTCCGAGAAAAAGACTCATCAGCATTGATGGAATGAACCCATGTGCTCTGAGAATGCACACCCAACACCACTTCCTGGGCATGTTCTAAGGAAAACAAGAAAAGGTGGGGACACCATAGGGTAGGTTTCACCCCTGGTCTGTGACAGGATTCTCTCTGAGACTGGATCCTGAAAGGTGGCAGACACCCATGAGAAGAAAGCTCACAAGGCTTTTCTCATTCATGCGTTAAGTCTGACATTTTGACTTTCTACTTTTTCAAAACAGTCCTTACTGTTTAAGTTGCTGCAAGTCGATAGTCTCCTGAAGTCACCTTAAGTCATGTGAGTACTTTAAAATGACCCATGCGCATTTTTAAATTGTTGATAGGTGCCCCAAGTCTGTAAAGTTTCAGATCCCAATCATATAACAAAAGTAAATAAAGCTCCATGGAAGAAAGCTCGTTTTCACTCAGTGCTCACTAAATTCCAAGAATCCTTACATACGTGATTGCATTTAACCTGCAAACTAGCTATTTCACAACCTTTATGCGGATGAGGCTCAGAGAGGTAAAGTAACTTGCTTAGGGTCCCACAGCTAGTGAATAACTCAACCAGGCCTCACACATATTTCTACGTCCAAAGCAACGCTCTTCCCAACACACCAAAGGACTGCAGCAACATTCCCGAGTTAGCAGCAAGCATCATCTTAAGCTTATTTGTTGGATGCCACATTCTTTTTTATTTTTTAATATATTTTATTGATTTTCCACAGAGAGGAAGGGAGAGGGATAGAATTAGAAACATCGATCAGCCGCCTCCTGCACGCCCCCTACTGGGGATGCGCCTGCAACCAAGGTACATGCCTCTGATAGGAATCGAACCTGGAACTTTTCAGTCCGCAGGCCGACACTCTATCCACTGAGCCAAACCGGTCTTGACGGATGCCACATTCTTATTTGCTGTTCATTCAGAATCTATGTTCCCAGAGTGGAGATACAGTTTGATGACGGAAATGAAGCAATATGTATTAAGTGTTCAATTTCCAAACGTTCAGTGCAACCTCTGATGCCGCAGCACCTAATGTTTATAAGGTGCTCCTGGAATGTAAGGCAGGGACCCCTTCCCATGGCATGTGATTCCTGTCGCAGTGGAAGGAGGCCCTCCCGCCCCCCCTTGAGTGCCGAAGCCTTGCCTGGGCCTTCATTCTGGCCCTTCCAAATCAGCACCTGCCATCATTTCTCAGTCTGTCTTCTCTTCGGCTAAACGAGAGATGCAGAATAGATGATCTCAAGGGTCCTTTTTCAGTCTCACGCATGAGAAAATATTTGAGGTTGAGACAAAAAAAGTTAAAACATGAAACAAGGAAGCATGAAATGTTAGAGATGGGAAAAAACATGGAGATCAATTAGTACCATATTTTCACTTTATACTTAAGCAAATGCAAGGGCCAAGGTGGCATTCAAAATTACACCATTAGGAAGTGGACCATGTATATATAACTGAGTTTCCATCAACACTCCTTTTCTACAACACTGAGTAGAACCAGCTTAAAATGACACATAATTGAAGGGAAAATATTTTAAAAAATCAGTAAAACAAACAAAAACAAAAAAACAAACACAATGATTATATCTCCACCAACACAGATCATGAGTTAACTGGATTTTAATTTATTTTCTATCCACTTTTATAGGAAAGATGTCCCCAACAGGTGTCCATTTATAAAAAGTCATCCTAAGAATAAATATATAGCCAACTCAAACACCTATCACTTCAAAGACAGCTGTTCTCACATTTTAATGAGTATAAAAATCACCCTGGGTGCTAAAGTGTGGGCTTCCGACCCCGCACCCCAAAGGTTCTGATTTACGTTGAGGCAGGACCCAGGCACTGAATTAGAGGAATGGAGGTTGAGACGGAGACCTGTATTCAGGAACTTCGTGTTCTAAAGCTAGATAAAAGTGAGGTCAATAAAATTTAGTGAATTATGGTCACCTGGAGACAACAGATGACCCTGATTTAAAATTCGTAGGGCGATTCTGAACAGTTATTACAATAAATGAGTTTTTCGTTTGATCTTCTGAAATTTAAACTTAACCCAAACACTCCACTCACCACAGATGCCTGTTTATCCGTGTTGGGTTACTTTCTGTGCACAATGTTATTTAGCACATTCACAAATAAAACCAGTTTCCTAAAGCGGGACTTCCATGGGACCATGGAATATCTGGTTTAACACAGACAAAGTCACTATGACAACCCTAATTGTACAATAAGAAAACCTATAAACATCCAAGCAGAGAAAAGAAAAGCTAAACTCCAAGGTTTAACAACACCGCGTCTCGCGGGGTTTCTCTGCAATTGGAAATGTTCAGTCTTCATAAGAAAGAAGCCTTTGCAGCTCCTTCAGGTCAGGTTATAAGGAGAGGCCCTGACAAGATCATGAAATATTCAGTGTAGCAGCTTTCGAATCCACCAAGTTTCACACAGAAGCTCTTTCTCTGGGTCCTATTATTCCAACGTGTACCTCGAGTTACCAGAGTTACATGAAATTGGAAATAATAATTCTCCTGCCCCTTCCCCTTCAACCCTAAACTGCCTTGCGTATGGTCAGGTTGGATTACATAGACCAGCATTGAACATTTTTCTCTCTGGAAATCCTGGGAACATGTGTATCGGGACAACCAGTTTTGTCCAAGGATGGCAACTATTTTCAGAAAGCCAAAAGGACACTTTTTCCAGAAATGGAGAGACACGGTTTGAACTATCTGGAGACTGACACAGCAGCAAGGAGTGCTTATGTGAGAGTCAGGCTGGTGTCACTCCCATTTTGTAGGACTCTGGGCATTTTGTACTTGGCACCACCAACACCAAGGCTGCCCTAAAATGAAGCAGCGATGGCCAGATGAGAGTTCCATGCCCCGCTTCTAGCATTTTCTGTTTATATCTAGTGCAGCAGTTCTCACCTGTGGGTTGCAACCCCTTTGGGGTCGAATTACCCTTTCACAGGGGTTGCCTAAGACTATTGGAAAATACCTATTTCCCATGGTCTTAGGAACCAACAGACCGCTCCTCAGTGTGGCAAAGTGTAGCAATGTAGTTTACTGTTGTCATATGAAGACTGTTACCCATGCTACATCAGGATTCAAGACAAAATTTCATTTATTTGTAATTAGAAATAAATATTTCACAATATATAATTACATATTGTTTTTGTGATTAATCACTATGCTTTAATTATGTTCAATTTGTAACAATGAAAATACATCCTGCATATCAGATATTTACATTACAGTTCATAACAGTAGCAAAATTACAGTTATGAAGTAGCAACAGAAATCATTTTATGGTTAGGGGTCACCACCACATGAGGAGCTGTCTTAAAGTGTCGCGGCATTAGGAAGATTGAGAACCACTGATCCAGAGGATCCTGTGTTCTTTGTGAAAGGTGGCTTTTCTTTTTTGTATCTGTTATGCCATATTTTTCTTCTTTTTTTACCTTTTTTTAAAATTTCCAAATTGTATTTAAAATAGTGACAGTACATACTCTAAAAATATCCCAACTTAAACGTATCCAATGCATCCAGAATTAATCAATTTTATGTCTTTAAATTCTTTTTTCATTTCTTTACTTTTAAAAAAATATTTATTGTTGAAAGTGTTATAGATGTCCCCCTTTATTTCCCCAATGCACCCACCCCAACCCAGGCCTTCACCACACTTTATTAGCTATGTACATGGGTTATATAAGTACTTTTATATTTTTTATGCATTTCTGCTTTCTTTGGCCACAATGAAAATGTGGAGCCCAATCCCCCATCTTCTTAAAATGGAAGAAAACCCTTACTGACAAGAGTCATCAATCTACAGTCCCATATTTCCGGGGGTAGGGTGGGGTAGGAATTCTATCAGCTAAAAAGAACCTGACAGATTGCACATGGAAATGTAAAATGGTGCAGCTGCTGTGGAAATGGTAGGGGTAACTTCTCAAAAAATTGAACGTGGAATCACCAGGTAGCCCAGCCACTTCACTTCCGGCTCTCTACCCAAAAAAAGTGAAAGCAGGGACTCCCACAGATACGTGCATACTCATGTTCGAGGCAGCATTATCCACAATAGCCCATTGGTGGAAGCAACCGCGGGGTCCATCAATGAGCTGAATTGATAAAGTACAGCATACACATACAAAGGAAGGGAATTCTGACATACTCTAGAACATGGATGAACTTTGAAGACATTATGTTGAGTGAAACAAGCCAGCCTTAAAAAGGACAAATACTGTATGATTCCACTTATGTGAGTTACCTAGGTAGTCAAATTTATACAGATAGGAACTAGAATGGTGGCTGCTAGGGCTTGGGGGTTACTGTTCAATGGGCACAGAGTTTCAGTTTGGAATGATGCAAAAGTTCTTGACACGGTGGTGGTGATGGGTGCACAACAATATGAATGTACTTGCCAAAACCGGTTTGGTTCAGTGGATAGAGTGTCAGCTTAAGGACTGAAAGGTCCCAGGTTTGATTCTGCTCCAGGCACATCCCCAGTAAGAGGTGTGCAGGAGGCATCAATGTTTCTAACTCTCTATCCTTCTCTCTTCCCCTCTGTAAAAAAAAAATCAATAAAATATATTAAAAAAAAGAAAGAGAAAATGCTGTTGCCATAGGTGACTACTGCAAGCACAAAAAAAAACCAAAAAACAAAATGAATGTACTAAATGCCACTGCACTGTACACTTAAAATGACAAATTTCATGTATTTTTATCACAATAAAAAATTGCTTGATAGGGAAATAGTGATGCCGGACCAGAGAGCTCCTGAATGGGACTTGGTAGCATTTCATTTGTGCCACAGCACAATTAAGTCTATCCCTGCAGGAGTGGAAAGGATGCTCTCTCTACCTCCTGACACCCCAACATCAGGACCATGAGTAGAAGCCCTGAAGGCTGTCAGGATTGCTACAGGATAAAGAGATGGATGTGAATGGCTCGACATACAAAGTGCAACACCTGGAGACAGGAATACGATGAAAGAGACCTTAAAGAAGAAAGAATGTACCCTGGAAGTTTTACAATATTTAAATCTTCTTTAGAAAGAGTGAATGTTCTTTTAGTCTTCCCATATTTAAAGGAGCGCATCCTGACAATTTAATTTCCAGATTTCCTCGAGTCTTATTTCAGGTTCTGCAGGTAAAAGTCATGTATTTCTTATCACAAACAGAAACGTAGCTATGTTCCAAATGATCCCGTGTAAACATTTAGGCAGGTGCTGGGCACTCACTGTCTGGCCTAAATTCATCTGATCAATCTGTCAATTGTAATTCAACAAGTCTGTAATGCTCCTTCATGTGTTGTCAGACTCAGGAGGTCTGGAAAGTGGGGTATTTGGGGAGACCAGGGAAAATACTGCAGTTACCCGTACAGCGATCTGCATGAAAAAAAAAAAAAAAAAAACGGAAAAGTTTTCCCTATCAGGTTCTCGGCACATTTTGAGAACATAAAACTTGGAGTTCACATGCAACACCTGTTCTTCATTACCCTCTATTTTCCGGGGTAAAGACATCCCCGTTACCAGGGAGCAATCAAAGATATAAACATTCCTTTAACTTAACAATCATCTGAAAGCAGCAAAAAGCAGAATGCAAACAAAACCAATCCTGCAAGCACCAATCCCCAGCAGGAGCCCATTTATGTTATTCTATAACCCATCTGGAAAGAGAAAAATCATCCCAACTTCCAGATCCAACTTGGGCATGAAGGAATATGAAGACTTCAGTTTATGCTCTGCATAAAAACCAATGCATAAGAAACGCAAATAATTTAAAGTAATGCAAAGGTACCAAGGGTCTCTTTCAAAATACATCCAGAAATATTCCTAAAAAGGAAAGGGGGAATAAGTCACGCTTAAGTATTATTTTAAACAATTACTTCCTTCACTTGGGGGAAAAATTCTATTTCTGGCCCTCAGTCTATTTGCTGGGAGTAGATCTCCAAAAGAAGTTTACTAACGTCCAAATACTTGCAAACAAGAATTCCCATCCACATCACTGATGAAATAAAAAGCCACTGTAGTAGGTTTAATTGATGGAAACTGAAATAAATAGATGTATTTATGACCCACATGGCAAAAAGTATGGAAAAGGGCACAGTCTCTATCATCTGGGATTTATTTGATGGATGGAAAGTTTAATAAGTATCTAAAAAGGCACATATGAAGAGATTTTAAATCTGGGGGTAGGGGGTGAAGGGGTCATACAGCAAGGAGTAGGTTGGGGAAAAGTATTAACTGTTGGAGGAAAGAAAGATGGATTTTCCTAAAGAATCTGTGGTTTAGAAAAAGACAAACACAATAGTTAAGAAAAGTTGAATGACTTTAGAATCGAATCTGTCAATGCGCACTCCGGGTTCCCACGCACCCTCTGCAGACCAGATCTCTGGGCACAGGTGGGCATCTATAGCTCTTTCCTATTCTCCATGTAAGTCTTCTCTGCCTTCCAACTTGGGAAACCCTGGTGGGGACTTTACATTTACAAATATTCGAACTCCTAAAAGAGAGAGATGTAATAAAAGCCCCTAACACATGGTCTCCGTACAGATTTGTCACTCAGAAAGGTTTCTCAGCCATGTATTCAGGCCAACTGTGAAGTATCAGTTACAATAGAATACTGAGAACCACTGAAAAAAATAAACACCGAGTAATTGTGATTGTGTAGAGGAAACAAGCTTCAAAGGGGAGCTGTCCACTTCCTGCCCCCAGTAAGCGGCTCAGAGTGGGCCCTTGTTAGCTGCTTTCCCACGCTCGTGCTCCCATTTCTCCACAACCCTGGCTTCCATCTGGGGATCCACGGTAGGTAAGCTGACTGCATGTCAAGGTACAACTTGCAACCAAGGCTGAGGCAATTAGTGCATTTCATCTCTTTATCCCTGGTTGTGGGTTCAAGGATGGAGACTTGGCCCAAGTCATCCCACAGGTCCGGCTTCAGGATTGGGCTGAGTCTGCCTTCGTCCTACATGCAGTTTCCTCCCGTTAGTCCCCAAAGCCAGTGGCAGCCACTGGGAAAGCATGAAAAGACAGTACTCCTGAGAACGGAGCCAACCTCTGAGAAATGGAAAGAAGGTTTCCCATAAATATTTGTTGAGTGACTAAATGAGAGCTATTATTTGTTCCTGGGGATTTCTACACAGAAATCACTGCTTCCAAATTCAGAATTTTAATTTCTGGAAATTAACAGGTTGATCTCAGCCCCTTGAATGATGACCCAGCTAGGAGAGCAATGTCCGGCAGCCAGCTAATTCAATAAAGGGATTAACAAATGGAGAATTAGTTTCAAAGGTGTTGGGAGAGGAACTGGGTTTAGTAATTAATTGTGGGATGCCACCGTGCCCCCTGGGCAGAGTGACAAAGGGAAGAGGTGTTGGTGCCAGAGGCCAGGACCACCCTGACAGCTGGACCCACTGAGAAAACCGTCCCCGGGGGAAGCTGGCCTCCAGAGCCCCACTAGAGGTCAGTGAGCAAAGGAGCTGGGAATCCAGGCTGGCAGCACCCAGCCTGCCCTGTGATGCAGAGAGGAGCGGGACGAGGAGCGGAACAGATCTGAATGCAAAGCACAAAGAATCAGTGCAGCCTCGGTTTTAAAGGGTTAATACTTTAAAAAACAAAAATGCATTAAAATGTGCGCTCACAAAAGTAAAAAACAAACAAAAAAAACCACACCCACAAACAAAAAACATTTGAGTCTGCCTTCGTCAAACATTAATACTGATGGTGCAAGGACATGCAGGGACCCAATAAAAGGTCAGGGCCCGGATACATGTACTTGAAAAGATAATTATTGAGGGCTGTACCTCCATGCCATTCTGATTCCTTACTCTGAGCCAACTGTACTTGTTAAAAATGGGAGCCTCCACTGAGTGGCCATATTATTATGATCTCTGAATGCATAATAATCTGGCCACTCAGGGTATATCCTATGTAATAAAAGACTAATATGCAAATTGCCCCTAAACCAGGAGTTTGACTGGCAGGCAGGCAGGCAGACAGACTGGCCAATCGCCCATGTCCCCTTCCCCTGGCCCTGGCCAGGCTAGCTTGACCCCATCCATGCACAAAATTATGCACCAGATCTCTAACACACACACACACACACACACACACACACGAGTGGCCAGATTATTATGCGTTCAGAGATCATAATAATCCGGCCACTCAGTATATATCTAAGGCTAAACCTATGTGAACACACTTTTGAGCCACTGAAGCGACTGTGTGTGTGTGTGTATGTGTGTGTGTAATGTTATAACAAATACTTTAAACATATACACATAGCTCACATTTTTCCCTTCACACATGACAGACCAGTTAGCAGAAATATTAATCTCTGTTTGCTGTCCTCTGTTTTTCTCTCCCTTATTCCAAGAAGGCCTTTGTGTTCCTTTGCCTCAGGGGTGTTTATATCATGGTTTAAGTAGAAGTTGCCAGAAATACCACCTGCCCCCACCCTTCCTGACTTTTGTTTTCACTGAGAGCATGAAGCTAGGTCAACACGCTGGGGAGGAGGGCCTGGGGCCAGGGGTGGAGGTGAAGGATTACAAGAAACAGTGAAGATAAACTGGAGGGAAAACTCTGCAGTTGAGACAGGAGTCCAGTCCGGACTAGTGAGGCCTGGGCTGGAATTCCGGGCCGGGGGTGGGGGGGTGGTGGTGGTGGGTGACAGGTCCTCAGTGTGGTGTCCCTCAGGAGAACAAATCATGCCCTAATTCTCAGCTGTGTAGAGACACTCCCCTCTCCCCTCAGCCCGAGTCAGAGAAAACAAAGCCATCATTTGATTTCAAAGGACCACTGGAGGCCAAAAAGGGCCCAACAGCAGTGGACCAAGGTTCCCCTCCAAATGTTCTGGATCTTTCCAAGGCCTGGGGCTGAGAGCCAGGGCAGAGGGAGCCCCAATCATGGGTAAAATCTAATTTATTCCCCCACTAAGGGGTGAAGACTCAGATTTAGATCTATTTCAACTGCGAAAGCAAACAAACAAATAAGCTGATGTGCAATGTCTTGCAGTCTGTATATCATAGCGGAATAATATTCACACCTGCTACACATGTTTAAATGTTTAAAAACTCAAGTTGCTGCTGCAGAGTTATAGCTCATGCCT
This sequence comes from Lasiurus borealis, assembly GCA_004026805.1. NCBI lineage: Eukaryota > Metazoa > Chordata > Mammalia > Chiroptera > Vespertilionidae > Lasiurus > Lasiurus borealis. Next base: position 75,347 of record PVJN01001038.1, on the reverse strand, counting down.
TGGGCTTTCATCAGTAAATGCAGCTGTGAAATTGCTTGGTGGGAGGGAGGGGGCCGCGGGGGCGTGGAGGGGGAGGGGGAGCTGGTGACATACAGAATCCTTATCTCAGAGGTGGGCTTGCTGATGGTTAAGACAGCGCGAAAGTCCCTTAGACTTGGGGGGGGGACCAATCTCACATTTTACAGAGAAGGCAACAGAGCTGAGGCCCCGAATTCAAGGCAAAGATGCCACAGATGACAACAGTGTTTCCCAAGCTTCAGCCCTCGTGGACCAGAGGCATGCTTCATTTGCCACATCTGCGGACCACCTGTACTAATATTTACCGAATATCTCTCTACATATGGACTCACTTTTATTACTTAAACAAATTTATTCTCACCCTAAACAACAATACTCGTGAAGGCCCAAGGCTGGTGTGCTACATATACACATATCACACGTACGCTTCTCAGTGTGCATGCAATAAACACGAAACCACCAAGGAACAAACGTTCATCTGTGCACGCCTACGGTTAGGTCATGCTTCGTGAAGGGGCGTAACTTAGCACAGTTTGGGGAACCGCATCGCACGCATTTCTGTGAGAACTGCGATTGCTCTGGGTGTGCGGATGGTATTTGCTCTTGCCTTTGATCCGAGCTTCCAGACTTTGAGAGCTTCTCATGATGATTGGTCTGAATGCAAAATGCTACTGAGAGGGGGAAAGAGATGGGGGGCACAGCAGGGGTGGAGGGTTGGGGGCGGGGGGAGATAAAGGAGAGTCAGGAGGAGGAGGAGGAGGAGGAGGAGGAGATGAAATAATCAGGAGAGAAGAAGAAAGAAGAAAATCAAAGACGCTCAGGCCAGAGATCCAACATTAACAGCACAGGAACCTCTGTATGTGTGTATTTTTGCATGAGCAATGTAATCACACCGGAAGTCTGTTTATCAAAAACACGGTTACCTCATGAAGGGCAGTGTTATCCCTAAACAATGGCACAAAGCTGGTCCCAAACATAAACCTGGAAATAAAAAGCATTTGTGCTCTCATCGTCCGGATTCTCCCAGAGCCCCTCGGAGTTCACCCCATTACTTGGTCTTGGCCTCTTCGATCTACGAAGACTTACCGCTTCCCACACAGTCAGCCCTCCCTCTGCACCTTCCCCACTCACCGTTCTTATCGGCTCAGGAAGAAATTTCTGCAAAGCTCTTCCTCTGGTCACTGATATCTGGGAACCAAATCCATTAAGATATTTTTGATCCTTACTCATGCTATTTTGAATGTCTGGTGCACAGGAAGGAACTGATAAAAATAGAATTACAATGCCCTTACCGCCAAAGTAGCAAAGGGGCTGATTAAGATTGATGTCTGAATAAATATACAATAGCAGGCCCAACATTTTAATAGCTTTTGATGGAAACAGAAAAAGAGTGCAAGTTTTCCCCGACTGTAAATGTGTACATTTCTATTCCCTTCCCAAGAATATTTTCCCTAAAAGATGACTGACTCCTCTTATTTTCAAAGTCATGTAGAATAATAATGACAATAATATAAAATAATGGCTAATATTCGTTGAGAACTTACTGGATGACAGGCATGGTCTGGGAAGTTTACATGTGCTAACTCAACCCAATAGGGAGGCCTGGATACTGTTACTTCGTTTTCATAGATGAAGAAATTCAGAATTAGAGATGCTGCAATAGCGTAACAGAGAGACCCAAGCCCAGTCCTGCTTCTTCAAGTAAGTATATTAGCACGTGAGTTACTTAATCTCTCTTCATCCAGCCTCCTCTGTAGTGAAAGGTATCTAAAATACGGGTTGTTTTGATGACTAAATGAGAGGTATGTAAAGTCTTTCAGAGTGCCTACCACAGAGTAAGCCCTCAGATACTACATCATCACCACCATCACCTTCATCATCATCATCATCATCATCATCATCACCACCACCTCCACCACTACCACCACCATCTTTCCTTCTTCCAAATTCACCACCACCACCACCACCACCACCACCACCTTTCCTTCTTCCAAATTCACCACCACCATCACCACCATCTTTCCTTCTTTCAAATTCCCCACTGATTAGAAGGAATATTCTCATTTTCTCTCTCTCATATTATTAACCTTTCTTCTGTATGTTGTTGGATTTGATCTGCTAAATTTTGCCAAATATTTTTGTGTCTGTTCATGAGGCATATTATTATGTTATTTATTTTGGGGAGTAATGTCTTTGTTAGGTTTTAGCCATCAGATATTGAAAAATATTCCCTCTTCTTCTAATTTCTGTGTTTATGCAAGTTTTTGATATTTCTTCTTTGTATTTGGATGAAATTCACCAGTAAAGCCACCTGGGCCTGAAGTTTTCTTGTCGAGAAGGTTTTTGAAAATGAATTCTGTTTCATTATTATATACAAGACTATCCAAATTTTACGTTTTATCTTGTGTATTTTTTTTTTTTTAGTAAACTGTATGTTTGTAAATTGTCCACTTCACCTAAGTTTATTGGCATAAAGATGGTCATAATAATCTCTTTATTATATTGTAATTAGAGGCCCGATACATGAAATTCGTGTACGGGAAGGGGGGGTCCCCTCAGCCCAGCCTGTACCCTCTCCAAACTGGGATATCCCTCTCACAATCCTGGACTGCTGGCTCCTAATTGCTCACCTGCCTGCCTGCCTGGTCGCCCCTAACTGACCCCCCCTCCCCCATCTTCACTGATGGCCTGATCAACTCTCACTGCCTCTGCGTGCTGGCCTGATTGCCCCTAACTGCTACTCCTGCTGGCCTAGTTGCCCCAACTGCCCCCCCCCTGCCAGCCTGGTCACCCCCAATTTTGCCCCCTGAGGGCCTGGTTGCCCCATGCAGCCTGCTTGCTTAGTCATTTAGTCGTCCCTCACTAACCCCGATGCCAGCCTGGTCTTGGGCAGCCATCTTGTGAGGATGTGATGGTCAATTTGCATATTACCGCTTTATTGTATAGGGCTAGAGGCCCAATGCATAAAATTCGTGCAAGGGCTTGACCTCGCAGCTGCAGCAGCTTGCCTTGGCTCTTACAGCCCAGGCTTTGTCTGGAAGATCGTCCAGAATGAATCTGGCTGTCCATTCTAATTAGCATATTATGCTTTTATTATTATAGAGTAGAGGCTCGATGCACAAAATTCATGTAAGAGGAGGCTTTCCTTCTCTTGGCTGCTGGCACCAGCTTCTCTCTGGACATTACTTAGTCAGATTGAATATGTTAAGAAGTAAAAAAAAAAATCTTTTGTTTTGTTTTTCGTCTTGGTCCCTCTATCACCAGGGACCCAGGACCAGGGCTTCCCTCACAGCCCTGGCTTCTTCTGGAAGGTTCAGTCTCATTAGCATATTATGCTTTCATTATTATAGATGTTTCTAAGAGCTGTAGTGATAACTTTCATTCTTGATATTGGTGATTAACATTCTTTCTTTTTCCTTGATCATTAGAGGTTCGTCAGTTTTGTTGATCTTTTCTTAGTTCAAGTTTTAGTTTTCTGTTTTCTATTTCACTGATTTCTGCTCTTACTTTCAGCAATTCCTGCATTCTAGTTACTTTGGAGTTGTTTTTGCTTTTCTTTTCTCAGGCTCCTGAGATGGAAACCTGAGGTAATTGGCTGCAGGTCTTTATTCTTTCCTAAAATAAACATTAGAGCTAAAGCTTTTCTTCTAAGCAGTGCTTTATCTGTACTCTGAAAACTGTAGTGTGCTATATTTTCATTGCTATTCATTCAATTAGAAATCATGTACTTTATCTGTACTCTGAAAACTGTAGTGTATTTTCATTGCTATTCATTCAATTAGAAATCATTACTAAATTTGGGCATCTATGACTCCTTTAGAAGCATGTTGCTTAATTTCCAAATATTTGGAATTTTCAAATATGTCTTGTTATTGATCTCTAACTAAATTTCATTGTCTTGAGGGAATGATTTTAAACTTTGTTTTTAGATTTACTGAAACTTGTTTTATGGTCCAGCATATATTCTATCTTGGTGAAAGGACCATGTGCACTTGTAAAGAATATAGTTGGGTCAAGTGTTCCACAAATATCAATTAGGTCAAAGTGGTTAGTGATGATGTTCAGATCCTTGTAGGTTTTACTGATTTTTTTTTTTTGGGGGGGGGGTCCATTTTTACAATCAATTAATAAGAGAGATGTGTTAAAATCTATTATGGAATTGTCTCTTTCTCCCTTTAACAATGTCAAAACTGTGATTTGTGTATTTCTAAGGTCCAATGTTAAGGATATATATATATATATATATATATATTTATGACTGTTATGTCTTTCTGATGAACTGATCCTTTTATCATTATGCATGTCCCTCTTTATCTACATACTCTCAAAGTATATCTAACATAATCTTAAATCGGGCTATTTCAGCCTTCTTATGCTTACCATTTGCCTGGTACATCTTTTCCCATCTATTTACATCAACCTATTTGTAGCTTATATTTGAAGTGCATCTTTATACTTAAAATATGTCATTTTTAAATAAAATATAGGTGTTTTCTTATTTATTCAAATAACCTCTGCCTTTTAAATTCGGTTCATGTAACTATTCATGTGAGCAGATATAGATCATTTCTTATTTATTTTCACTTGTCCTTTGTTTTGTTTTAAAATATGTTTTTTACTGACTTTTTAGAGAGAAAGGCAGGGAAAAAGAGAAATGGAATCATTGATAAGAGAGGAACATTATTGATCGGCTGCCTCTTCCACACCCCATACTAGGGATCTAGCCTGCAACCGAGGCATGTGCCTTGAATGGGAATCGAACCAACAACCTCTTGGTTCCTGTGTCAACACACAACTACTGATCCACACTGGCCGGGCTCTTTGTCTTCTGTTTTTTGTTCTTCACCCTTTCTGGCTTTTTTTTTTTTTTTTTTTTTGGATTAGCTAAAATTTTTGGATTCCATTTTACCAATTGGCTTCTAAATTATATATTATGTTTTTAGGGATTATCCTAGAATTATAGTATACATCTTAACATTTTACAGCCAAGTCAGAATAATATAGAACCATATCACATAAAATGCAAAAGTCTTACAATCATGTAAGCCTCCTTACATTACTATATGACACAGTTGCCATATCCCATCTACACATGTTACGAACACAAGAATATAACCAGTCACATGCAGTTTTGAAAACAATCAGTGGGAAAGTAGGTTTTTATATCCATCTAGATATAAACCATTTGTTCCTGGAGATCTGAGTTCTCTTCTAGTCTCATTTCCCTTCAAACTGAAAAATGTCCTTTAGCACTGCCTGCGGTTTGGATTTGGTAACAATAACTTTTCTTTCTTTATTGGAAAATATTATTTTGTTTCTATTCTTCAAGGATATTTTCATTGCCTGTAGAATTCTGGGTTCACTGTTTTTTTGCCTTCCACGATTTCTGATAAGAAGTTTGATGCCATTTAAATCAATGTTCCCCTATAAGAAATTAGTTGTTTTTTTATCTGGCTGCCTAAACTATTTTCTCATTTTATTTGGTTTTCAGCAATTTGACTATGATATTCCTATGCATAGTTTACTTGATATTTTTCCCTATATGGAGTCAAGTGGGCTTCTTAATCTGTAAATGTATGTCTTTCATCAAATTTAAGGACTTGGGAGCATTAGTTCTTCAAATAAATTTTTGGTTTTATTTTCTCTTCTCCTATGGGTCTAAATTTTCCTTTATATTAGGCCTTTGATATTGTCCCATAGACACCTGACAGAGCTATTCATTTTATCAATAATTTTTTGTTCTCTTCTTTAGACTGTATAATTTCCATCAATTTAGCATGGAGTTCATCATTCTTTTTTTTCTTTTTCTTTTTTTCTTTTGGTCTATCTGCTATTAAGCCCATGTAATGAATGATGTGTCTAGGCATTATATCTTTTCCAAAATTTCTACTTGGTTCATTATTTTTTATATCACTTTCGATGTTTTCTAGCTTTCTATTCATTACAAATATATTTTCAACCCTCACTTTGCAGAATTATAAGAGTTGTTTTAAAATCCTTTTCTGATAATTCTAATATGTGATTCATCTGAAGGTTGGCTTCTGCTGATTGTCTTCTCCCTTAACAATGGTCCTCCACATGCCAATTAATACTGTCTATTTTGGAAGTTATGTTGTGGAGATTCTGGGTTGTGTTATATTTCTCTGAAAAATGTTCCTGACTTGTTTCAGTGGCAAATCATTTGACTAGAATCAAACTCTAAACTCTGTGGTGGATGGTATAGTTCAGTTCTCAGTTCAGACTGCATTCAATCTAATCATGCATGTGTGGCTCAGGAGTCACCCAGAGACTTGGGCAGAGTTTATTTATAGATTTTGGGGCTCCTTTTAGTTCTCTTTTTTTTGGATCTCTACCTCTCTTATTGGTAGCTCTGATTATTCTAACTCTTTCAAATAGTTCCTCCTGCCAAAAAAAAAAAAAAAAAAAAAAAAAAAAAAAAAAAAAAGGAGTACAGGCTCTCCTTTGGCATTTTAGCCACCCCATTCCATAACTCTAACGATGGCTGCCCTGGGACAAAACCAAAGAAATGGAAAACTCACTCTATGCCAGTTGCTTCCTCTAAGTGTCAAATCCCCTCCAAAAATCTCCGTTTGTATTAATTCTTCAAAGCCTTAGGTAGTTATTTTTTGGATTTTCCTCCTCAAAATTTATAGTTATTTATGGGTGAGTCAGTCTGTTAGGAGTTTATTCTTCCATAATCATAGCAGAAACACATAGTATCATTTTTATAAAGTTCTACACCAATACTTAATGTTTTTTTTTAAGATGCATTTAAATGAGCTAAAAAATAATAAAGTTCAAATTAATTTACCCCTGGAGAAAAAAAGATAGAGGGATAAGAGAAGGGAAAACATAGATAAATACAAAATTATTGTCTGAGTTCTAGTGCTCTGGCTGTGTGTGTGGGCTAATGGCTGTTCACTACATTATTCAGAAAAGGATAAATAACATGATAATAATAGGGTTATGGATAGACCCGCGATGGCAGTGTGTCACGAACCAAGGCCTTTGATTAATTTAATTCTGTCCATCTACAAACAAATGTTCACAGAGTCCTCGTCTTATCCTTAGACTCCTGAAAAGTCTCAATACCGACATGATTCTGAGAAGCTCCAGTCACAGGGCCTATGAAACAGCTAAGGATTTATGAGATACATTGATAGGTAAAATTTATGGGCCATTCAAATTTAGGCACATCCTAGACACATGGTTAATAATGAGAACCCCCTTAAATAACGCTGTGGTTTGAATGAGAAGGATAAAAAAAGACAAAAATCAGGCATGTGTGTATTGTTTCTTTGTTCACAATACATACAAGCTGCCTGAGACAGGAAAAGTTCCTAAGAAGGAGTAAGAATGAAAAGCGACTGAGCTTAAGAATGGTGCGGCATTGTCAAAGCAGGAGGAACCTTCAGCTTGCACGCTTAAAAGCTTGTCTACATGTCAGGGACCGTGGGACATTTTCCCAGAGGGGACTGGACAGGGAGCCTCTCTGGTCTTAGTATCTTAAACTAGCCTGAATGGAACACCAGGGAATAGGCTGGAGGAAGGGAGGGGAGGAGGGAGATCGCACACTGGCTAAAGGGGTGGAAAAAGTGATGTAATCAGAGTTTTTTCCCATCTCTAATTTTATGACTCTCTGTAAAAAGGAAGAACTCAAACCACTTCAAAATAAGATCACCGGAGACCTGGCTTGAAGATGGAATCGGAGGAGAAGGAAGTTGATAGAGACCTACTCTCCTGGTTGATGATCACATACCATGCTAAAATATACCTCCACCCGACTACTGCCTCGTTGCAAATATAGGGTAAATTTATAAGCGAGCACAGACTTCTCTGGGAATCGGGCACAGCAGGGGGGGAAAACCTACAACAATATCTCTCAAAATTAGGGCTCTGTTTCCCGACAACCAAAAGCTTGGCAAATCACACCCAGAATTTTATTTCTCGGGATGTTTAAAAGAGCACATCGGAGAGCTCTTTTTCACCTGCTCGCTATTGGGGTTACAAACCACTGAAGAAAAAAAAAATACCGTTAGATTTTATTTTCTTTTTTTCCTACTTGTTGTCAAGAATAGTAAATTGTCTGTATTTACCAAGTGAAGGGGAAAAAAAATCCTTTTTGTTGCTTTCACTGAAACATCCATAAAAACACATTTTAAAGGCTAAACTTTGTAAGTGTGTGTGTGTGTGTGTGTGTGTGAAAAGCGTACAGAGAAATTTGCTAATTGCAATCAAATTCAACTCTCCAATCCAGTGAATACCCCTGTGGGTGTGAGGAAATAGCGCCTCTTTGGGGGAAAGGTAATCCTAATTATGTGGCATGCCGGAGAGGCACCCAAGTTTGTGTCAGGAGCAGATGCTGATAAGATATGCTCCAAGTCTGGACTGTTTCAACCGGGAGGGTGTTGGCGTAATGTTGGTATTTAGCTGTGATCTAGAGGCCAGCAAAGGTTAGGTCGGACAAAGCAGAGCCTAATGAAGCTGCTAGTGTCTGGGGTGAAGGAGCCACAAAGCCTTTCAAATTAGCAGCTGAATCCTGACACTCATTAGTGATTATATATGCAAGGGCTGCAACTTAAGCCCCAGCCAGTAAAACAGCCTAGCCGCTCCCCGCATACACACAAAGGAAATAAAGTATGTACAAAAATAAAGAACTAGAACCTTTTCAATGTCTTCTCTTTCACATTTTGACATTTTCCTTTAAAAAAAAAAATTGACAGGACTGCAGTTACCTTCCAATTTGGTCCTGAAATAATTACCACCGCGACTAAAATGAGACTTCATTTATTTTTAAATCAAGGAAGGTCTAGTCAGAAATTGCTTCTGCTAAGTTCTGTACAAGACATAATACACTCTTGTTAACTAACAAAACCAATAAATCAGGCTGAAGCACTTATTAAAGTATCTTGCAGCACTAAATTTATCACTGATGACAAATTTAATTTGGGACGGTGACAGTTTGCTCCGTGCATGTGCAGTACTCCAGCAGATTTCTTTAATTTTGGGGGGAGAAGGGGCCTGCAGAATGGTCATTGCTGAAATTTACTAGAAGTTTTTAGAGATGCAAAAGAATTCCAATAGGAAACTATTGGAATCCCACAGCGACACTGTCCCTGGGAAAAATTATGCATTGAAGTTCTTTTCCAGCCAATTCTATCATTCAATAGTAGAGTTAGCAGAATTTTAAAAATGGTGATAATGAGCATTTGACGAAGCAATTTATAATCATCACTCAGTTAACCCACATTCTATCTCTACTGTTAGGTCACTGCTTGTCCCTTGCTAATGAAGAAAATTGAGATAGGGAGTTTCTCTCTGTCTAACAGGTAGTATAAGTTAAGAGATGGTGGAAAGAAAAAAAGAAAGGACAATCACAAAATTGTGTTGGGTTTTATGGTTAGTCAATACTGTAGTTAATATTCTCGTTTGAAGTATCAAATGAGAATTACCTTCCAAACACACACAAAGTTAGTATTAATAGGCAACCTTTGCTCAACAACATGCTTCTAGATTGTCTCATATGAATAATGCCTTATTTTCTCTTCCAGTCAACTGCCCTGGGCAGCTTATTGTACAACACAGCCAGGCTACACAAGTTATATTTTCTATAAACTTTCCCTCCTCCTCAACCACAGCTCTGCAACTCTACATTAGCATTTTCTTGCCGTCTTTTCAAACGGTATTTTCTTTCTTTGACAACGCAATCAGCATATAAAAACCAAATTTCACCGCCTGGTCCCGTTTAATGCAAACTGAACACCCTAAACCCCAGCCTGACAAGGGGAACGCGTTAAGCTCTGGGACAAAAGCATCCAAGTCGACCTGTTTTGCAGACTGATTAATAGAAACAAGCTCCAAGGACTAATCACAAGTCGAGCGAGCCCTGTTTTGCAGATTAATAGAACAAAGACACCCGAGAGGAGGGGAGGTTACAGCACCGGAATACAAATAAGCAAAGGTAGGCACCGGGCTTTCCTCCACTGAAGTCACATCCTGTAAAGCCAGACCCAGAGACCTCAAGTCCCAGGGTACCACGTTCAGGGAGAAACCAAAAGGCAGCACCAAAGAGGTCAGGTTTCCCTCCAGCACCCCGGCCCCAAGTGAGCCACCTAGATGCCACCTTCTATGGAGATTCTGAGGTAAAAGAGGAAACAGTTTCCCTCAGAATGAGGCTGGCCCCTGGTGCTCTGGAAAAATCCTTCCATGTCACCACAGCAAACCACAGCACTTGTTGATCAGGATGGATGCTTCCACCTCCCCAGCGTTTGCAATGGCCAGTGCCACACAGGTAACCTATGAAGTGTATGCGTCCGTCCAGGCCCACAAATATACCAGAACTATATACACAGGGGCAGCCTAAGGTTAGAAGAGAGTCCATCGCCAAATTACCCCTCAACTCACACTTTACAAGAGAATGTGGCCATTTTCCCCTGACTGTAAAAACAAAGACTTACCCACTGTAAGAATATTCAAAATCCCAGGGAAGTAGAATGGAAGAAAGAAAAAGAGAACACGCATAAGGCAACATCGCTGTTATACTTGTGGTGTAGTGCCTCTCAGTTTTCATTTTCCCTGTATGTTTATATGTTTTTGGTAATGCGATGAGCCCTCTGTATATTTTTAGTGGAGACGCGGCTTTTGAAATGCTTACTGCTAAATATGAGAAGGAAAACATATCACTGCTCTCTGATGACTGATGCTAATTCTTGAATGACTAAAACCAGGTGAATGTGTGATTTTTTACTGGAATTGTACAGTCTTCCTGCGTATGAGTATCTGGTTCACTGAAGAGAGTTTACACTGCTTGGGAAACAATCTTTAGGAATTTAGATGTCTGGTTTTTAGTTGTTTTGTTTTGTTTTTCATCTCGGTCCCAAGAAGAGTATTAGGTTCAATGAACAAAGAGAATGCGTTTGTCTCTGGCATACTTGTATTCTGCTCTATCAATAACCCAGTTATTCTGTTATTGCAATAATCAAGGAGGGGAAAACATTTGTAATGAATACCATAAATATCAACAGTTACAGATCTCTGAACTGACTTCCGTGTACTGTTAAGCCTGTGGTCTGCAGGCCAGCCAAACTGCAGAATTTCCAAAGCAGCGATTCTGTTTCTCTGAGGCTTTTCAGAACAGAGTTCATACTCTACAGAAGGTCGTTTCTAAAGCATAACCTTAAAAGCAATACCCTTCTTGGTCTCAGAGTTTCCCTTTAATATAAGACACACTGAACAGCACATAAGCAGGGTTTCTGAATGTACGAAGGTGCTCAGTGCCCAGAAAATTCTCTCGCCTTTCATGGGCCTGTTTCTGAAACTACTGCAAGCCACAACTGTACAGAACTCATCTCCGGAAAGAGCACAGAGGTCAAGGCCACACACTCCCTTAGGTTTCCTCCCATTTTTCCTACTCATACTGCTGGAGCAATAAGTAAATTCTTCTCCTTGCAGAAGTATATCTTTTTTAAGGGAGAGGCTGAATTTGGATTAGAAAATAAATTAATCTTTGCTGTTTCATGAGGGGGGAAAAAGAGAGAAGCACGAGGAACGTATACTAACAGAGGCATCGCAAGCATAGCCTAAAACCCTCATTCTTTAATGCTTCCTCTGTATTAATTTATATAAACAATATAAAAGCAAACCCCACAAATGGGGCTTCTGAAATTTCTTTTCCATAGTATTTTTTCCTTTAAGTCATAACACTAAAGGTTAACAAGTTTAAAAAAAAAAAGTGTAATGAAGTGGCCAATAATTGCCCAGTGGCATTATTTCCAACTAGTTTTGCCATTATCAATTTCTGAGTAGGTTTTAGTCTAGCATCTTTTTGTTCTGAAAAGATCAAAGCAAAAGTTGTTTTCTACTGATTCTTCATTCAAAATAAAAGCAGAGGCCAGATGATGGCTAGTGAACTGGAGATTAGACTTTTAAATCATGAATACAATAAAAAAAAAATTCCATCCTAAAACTTGTCTTCCATAATCCTCTTTTTAGAAGCAGAATACTCCGAGCCACTTCCCATTGCTCACAAAGTCTTGTGTGGTATGAAAACTCAGAACATCTTCTTGGATTCAGTGTTCAGATTGAATATGTCCCAAAATTTCAATACATACAGTAGCTTGAAATGTAGTAAGAAAAAAAGAGTAATCTCCAGTTATGAAGCCAGACAGGCATCAGAGCCACTTAGTCTTAAGTGCAATCATTTTGTACACAATATAAAAATAAATAAATTACATAGCCAATTTTAGGGGGAATAAATGGAAAACCAGTGTGCCTAATCTGAACTATTTTTTTTTTCCTTTGCAAACATAGTATTGGCTTTACTTAGTCTTCACTGTTGATTTACTTGAAGTTCATATGAAATCTTAGCACCACTTTTTAAAAAATGTGAGCTATCTTAAACCCACATGTCAGACATTAGGCCTGAAAGTATTTAAATTACCTAATAAATATCGCCAACACCGTCAAATGCTGTCTTGGGAAGTTTTATTCTGGGAAGATTCTTATTTACACTAGCTAGTTCTTAACTATTTTCTCTAATTTCCCTTTTACATACCAAGTGCATCTCTTTGTTGACTTTCCATTTTTCACTGTGAATTTTATACGTGGACATTACTTAGTCATAGTAACTGTATTTATACTTTAACCAAGCTAATCTTTTCTCATATTTGAGCAAAACTTATATCCTCTCCTGAATTAATGCAGATTTGTAATTCATCTTTTCTGCATTTTGCAGAATGTAGTCACATTTTGCTAATGCAGAGGCTGTCAAATTTGTCACTAATTTCCTGTGTAAGCAGTCCTCATGGAACGTTCCACATTCAATTTATAGTCCCCATCCAAGATTACCTTTATTTTTCTTGGGTGAAAACGCAGTACCAAGTGTTACTGATATATTCAAAACGATACTCATGTAAGTGACCTTAAAAATGCCCATATGTCTTCATTTAAGAGACATCCATTCACTCTTCTATGTCTTTTGACTTAGTGCAGCTGATATATGGAGGTCCTTCCTTAAATAGTTTGCAGTTATCCAGATCATAAGCAACTTGCTGTGCAAAAAAACTGTACAATAATTGCTTTTAAAAATTCTCTCTCTCATACACACAGAAATAGGGGTAACCATTTTCTTAGACTAAGTTTTCTATTCACCTCATTTCTGCTGCTTTTATTCTATCCTTCTCACTGGTATATCATAAAAAAAAAAGAAAAACAAACAGACCTGGCCAGTGGATTAGTTGGTTGGAACATCATCTCAGACACCAAAAAGGCTGCAAATTTGATTCCCAGTCAAGGCAATGCCTAGGTTTTGGGTTCAATCCTTAGTAGGATAAATCTCAGAGGCAAATGATCACTGTTTCTCTCTCACACTGTTTCTCTTTTCCTTTCTCTTTCTTGTCTCTTTCTTTCTCCCTTCCTCTCTCTCTAAAATCAATGAACATATCCTAGGACAGGCAGTGCAAACTCATTAGTCAATACAGCCAAAAGCAACAGCACAATGATTAAAATTTCTTTTGAGAGCCAAATTTTTTTAACTTAAACTTCTTCTAACGTCACTTCTTCAAAATAGACTCGCCCAGGCTGTGATATTTTGCAGAAGGGCCACACTCAAGGGGCCAAAAGGCCACATGTGGCTTGCGAGCCACAGTTTGCCGACCACTGTCCTAGGGTAAGGATTACAAAACAAAACAAAAGCAAACAAACAAAAAACCTAGCCATTAAAAAACTACACAATTGCTACTTTTCAGGGAAGAACATTATACTTACTGAGCATTTACTGAGTGCCAGAATCTTAGCACCATCATTACATTTTAATTCCATGAAATATATACTGGTTAAAAAAAAAAAAAAAAAAAAGGCTGTGAGGTTGAACTTGAACTTCTTGGGAAATGAGCATCCTTGGGTAAGTTATGTAACTTCTGTAACCAATTTTATCATGTTCCATATGGGGTTTATAAAATTACCTTCTCTATAGGGTTGCTGTGAGGCTTCAACACAATCCTATATAATAAAGATGTAATATGCAAATGGTCATTACACCATGAAGCGTAATGACCAACTGCATAACGACCAGATCATGGGTCAGCAGGGGGGTGGGCATCGAGTTATAAGCATGTGGTGGAGAGCTACAGGCAAGAGCAGGGCAGCAAGCTATGGGGGCAGGTGGGGGGAGGGAGGGTCAAGAGGGTGGCAGTGAGCTACTGGCGCACAGATTCGTGTGCAGGGCTACTAGTGTTATATAAAGTGCCTGTATGTGGGTGATGCTCAATACATAGGAATTATTATTTGCATAGTCATTTGACAGATGAATTTGCAGTTCAGGGAAATGAAATAACTAGGTAAGTGAGTTGAAGGAACTCGTGTAGTTAACTGAAGTTACTTGTGAGAACATCTGAGCTATAGGGGAGAAGTGCGCCCCTGGAAGGCAAAGCAGCAGCAGTGTGTGGGAACCTGGCAAAGATGGGTCAAGACTGTCAATGGAGCCCCAAAGGACTCCCTACCTGGTAACACCTAGAGAAATTCATAGTGTTCAGAGTATAAAGTGAGCAACCCCATTTGCCAAATAGCTTAGAAACAAATGGCACAACATCTACATGACTTCAGTGTAACTCTAAGAATTCAACCACTGAGAATCTCACCATTGCAAAAGGAGAATATTAAATATTTGATAACTGGTTTCTAATGTCCAAAGGACTTGCTGAGGGCCCATCTAGTCCAGCTTCCTACCAAACGCACACCCCACACTGACTTCCTTCACCACAGCTTGGAGAGACAGTCTCCGCCTCTGACTGAGACTTCCACGCTGCTCACAACCTGGAGATAAGGCATCTGAGGGGAAAGGATGACAATGAAGAGCCTAAAACTATTGCTGGAGCCTTCCTTTGAAAACTTTCAGTGCCTTCAAGTTAATTTGTCCAATTACCCCCATTCTTCGCCTTGACTAAACCTGCACCGCTGGAGAGATGCTGCTATGCTTTCTATATTGTTGAATGTTCAGGAAAAATCTAGATATGTTCATGAAGCTCATGGATATCATTTAGCACTCTTATTTGATTCCATTACATTTTACTGGTCCTCATTGTAGCTCAGTGGCTATGCTAGCTCTTGTAGTGGAAATAATTTCTTTCCTTTTGTAACTGGGTGTCTCATCTGTGTGGACGAGTGGTTCTCAACCTTTCTAAATGCGACCATTTAATACAGTTCCTCATGTTGTGGTGAATCGTAATGTAAATATCTGTGTTTTCTGATGGTCTTAGGCGACCCTGCTAGTGGTTCTCAACCTGTGGGTCACTGCTGTAGAGCCTAAGACCATCAGAAAACAGGTCACGACCCCACAGGTTGAGAACTGCTGGTATAGACCTTCAGCCCATCAACCATAGGCACATCTCTACTATCACCATCCTCATTCATTCATTCATTCATTCAGCAGATAGGGACTTAGCACCCACTCCATGCCAGCACTGGGCTAGCCTAAGGTATGCCTAGAGAACAAAGCCAACAGGACTTCTGCCTCATGGAGCTTATAGACACTGTAGAACTCATCCCATCCACCACCAGCAGCTCTGGGTTAAAAAGAAAGCTGTCTGTTTAACATGAGAGGATGGAAGGATACCCAGCAGCCAGCCAACTGGGTCTCAGCATGAAGGTCCAGGCCTTCTCTGTAGCCTGGTGCCTGGACTCTTGCCAGGCCTGACTTCAGTGGGGGCACATAGCCAGCATTTTTTTCTTGGTGCATGTGCCCAGGGCTGCTGTCTCTCTCACCTGCTACTTGGTTCCTGGGAGGGGAAAAAGCCACATGCACCTCACACCCGCCCTCCTGAAGGATGTGCAAAGCAAACAGAAGCTGACTCTATGGAGCAGAAAGACCAGAAGGAGCTAGTCTAGGTCTTACAAGAAGTAGATTTTTCATTTTTAAAACCCCAATTTCCAGAGCACACCGTGTGAGAGATAATGGATCTTCCCTTGGTTCTGTCACCTCCACATTCCTATTTCCCCCTGCAGACACCTTATCACCAAGTACTGAGAGCTCCTGAAGCACACCGGCCTGCACTTCTGTCTGCCCTTTTTGTCACTAAATGGACACAGCCCAGAGCTCTAAGTGGCCACTTCCTGCGTTGCCTCAGGTCAAGGAGCAGAGGGACATCAGTGGTTACTAGGATACCCTAGTTTAGTGTGAAGAACTCAGCAGAGGAACTCAAGATTCTAGCTCCACTTCTTCGCAAACTAACTGTGACTTCGGGCACATCACCTTCTCTGTCAAAAACTATCTTGGGCCGAAACCAGTATGGCTCAGTGGAGAGAGCGTCGGCCTGCAGACTGAAAGGTCCCAGGTTCGATTCTGGTCAAGGGTGTGTATCTTGGTTACAGGCATATCCCCAGTAGAAGCATTCATGAGGCGGCTGATCGATGTCCCTCTCTCATTGATGTTTCTAACTCTCTATCCCTCTCCTTTCTTCTCTGTAAAAAAATCAATAAAATATATATATTTTTAAAAAACTATCTTGGTCTCCTGTGTCAAAATGGGACAATACCAAGAGGACCTATAAACACTTGTAAATGCTGGCTAGTGTTGCTTTCAATATATATTTTGCTGACTTTGATCATTTAGAATAGTTTTTCCACTTAAATTTTAATTATTTAGGATGACAGTGAAGCACAAATGTGATAACACGTGAAAACTCTGAGTGAAAAATACCATCCAAATGTCAGTTTATTATCATTGTCTGCTGATTGAGTTTGTCTCTCAGAATGCACAGGCAAAAACTTAAGGTGTGCCAATGGCTGATATGCACATCAACACACCAATGCCCCATCAGTCTACACAGCCACCACCAACATATCAGAGAGAAACACAGGACAGGCCGCCCAGGTGTGGACAGAGTGGGAGGAAAGGTAGGTATGAGGTGGCTCCGACATCACAGGGTCTGCATATACCGCCTTTTGAAATGGCAGGTACTGACACGGCCATCCACGGAGGTAGGAAGCAAAGGGAACGGCTTTGTTTTCTCTTTTTTTCAAATAAACAGGGCAGTTGTCACACCAGAAGTGAATGGGACCCAGGCGGCTTTAAGAGCAGTCAGCTGCATTCTGCAACAGGCAAAAATGTAAACAGAGCCTGAAACTTTAGAGCAGGACAGGCCCGACTATAGGTTTCATTATGGGAGAGTCTGTGGGCCCCGAGCCAACAAAAATGAAACGCTAGCCTGGGCCTTTAAACAGAATCGTGTAAAAGCGGAGTGCATATTTGTTTAGCGTGCACATGCGCGTACGCGCACGCGCACACACACACACACACACACACACACACACACACACACACAGCGCACAGACCTTTTTCTGTGCCAATACCTTTCTGAACTTTCCTGAATAAAAGCTGGAATCCTGAGAACGTGGTACAGAACCAACATTGTGTGTATGGTTCTGGTTCTTTAGTGTGAAAGGGCTTTCCTGCTGAATGTGGAGATGCTTCTTTATTTCTTTTTCTTCTTCTTCTTTTTTTTTTTGGCCAAGTTAATGACAAAGTATGACTGTGATCATAAAATAAATGAGCCCGTTCCACCCATCCCCAAATTTGATTTCTATCATACGAGCTGCCAATTGGTTTCCGAGTCCTCTCACTCAATATCTGCTGTTAATTTGTTTGCTATTTCGAGAACTTGAAGACTGTCATCAAAGTATATGATGCATTACAGAACTTATAATTGGAAATTAAAACATCTGACGCTTTTCTGATGGGGTAAACATAGAGCACTCTTGCACTGAACAGAACAAGGAAACGTGAACAACCTTGTGGCTGCTGGTATGCAAGCACAATCATCAATGCCGCAGAGTGGAATCAACACTTAACTCCCACTGTTGAAAAATGCTGAGAAAATTACATCTCAATGAATGAATGAATGAACTCAACATGTTTATGATCCCAAAAGGGGGGATGTGAGGAGGGGGAGAGAGGATGTCCTACTCACACTTCCTTTGAAAATGCAACTCTATGGGCTTTCTCTTGCTATTTCAGCCGTTTTAGAATCACGCTGCTTAGGACCCAGATCTAATTTTCCTGCTGCAGAAGTTAAGGCACTTCCTCCACAGTTACTAAATCTGACAAATTACACCTGGGCCTACTCTAACATGAGAAAGTGTGCTCTTTGTTCCTGACCCCGTGGTCAGCCCAGAGATCAAATTCCTGCACATCGAAAAGCCCCACTCATATTCATTAAAAGTCACGGGAGACCGGCTTTGCATTGCTGTGGAAGAGGGGACCGAGCTGCAGGCTGCTGCTGAACCCCTAACCGCTCTGCTCAGCGCAATACAGACTCTACTTTTTGTAGCTGGGCTACTGGTCAATTAGCACTAGGATTTTTTTCTCTAAACAGTACCTTAGTAACAAAAGAGCAGTTGAAATCAGAAAAAAAAAAAGAAAAGGGCTCGTGAGTGTTTAAATGCCAAGTCCCACGAGTGAGTTTACCAAAACTTGCTTGCACTAAAATGCTGGCTACACAGATCAGTAACCAAAAATACAAATAAACAAACAATAAAAACGATTCAGAAATGCCAGTGTCCCTCTACCCCGGCCAGACGAGCAGTTTGTGACCACAGTGGCTAATATTGGACAGATTAGGGTGTTGTCTCCTCTTTCTAACCATACTCAGCCTTTGGAAAAGACATTACAGAGCTGGGTGATCATAAAGAGGAGGCCAGGAAGCATCTTGGCGGCAGAGAGAATCAACACGGCAGAGAGAATCAACAGGAGGGATACAAGAAACCCAGAAGCTTTCCTGTGGAGCTGTCTGCAACATAGACCCTCTTCTTCTGTCCCCCAAGGAGGGGGAGAGAAACATAACAGAAGTTAAGAAAAGGTGTGGCTGACCTCCGATGCCCAAAGATGACCGTGCATCGCGCCTGGTCCCCTTCTTTAAGATTCCTGGAATAGCCGAAACCGGTTTGGCTCAGTGGATAGAGCGTCGGCCTGTGGACTGAAAGGTTCCAGGTTCGATTCCGGTCAGGGGCATGTGTCCTGGTTGCGGGCACATCCCCAGAAGGGGGCGTGCAGGAGGCGGCTGATTGATGTCTCTCTCTCATTGATGTTTCTGACTTTCTATCCCTCTCCCTTCCTCTCTGTAAAAAATCAATAAAATATATTAAAAAAAAAAAAAAAGATTCCTGGAATAACGAGATGGTAAAGGAAAATAGACAGAAGCCACGGGAAGCCATCAAAAGGCCTCTTACGGCAGGGGTGTCTCCAGGAAGGCATCCCCTTTCATTCTCTTCCAGGGGAGCACCTTTCTCCTTGAACAAGACACCCCACTTATAATATCTTCAGTGTGGGCCGCCGAATTTCCCCAGACCGAACAAATCATATCCAAACCGCTTTCCTTGGGGATGTAAGGAGCACCACAGTACACTCCAATGGTAAAGACATGTGAAAGGGCTGCAGTTTCTGTTATTTTCCACACACCCTTTCCGACTACATGGTAAATCAGGAGATATACTGCTTTCATCCTCCCTGATCTTTAGGAAGCTCACATCACATGTTTATCATCTATAATATTACAAGCTGAAAATGAATGTGGACTAATATTCCTTTTCTGTAGGAGACCGAGTCACGTTTTTTAGATACATGAGTCATAGCTATCTTCTTGGTCAGATGGCAATTACTTTAAGAAACCCATGACAAGATGGAAATCTTTAGTATCTAGGTTCTTATTTTTATTTCTGTTTTATAGATTAGCACCACTAGAAAAAAACATCAGCAAATCAGAGAACTTAATATTTCCTCCAAAAAAGTCATTGGAAAAGCATGTAAATCAAATGTAAACCTGTTCCCATAGTTTGGGGGGTTACACTATCTAACAGGTTACTAAGGAAGCAGCCACCAATGAGAGAATCTCAGGGAAGGAGAAACCTAACTTCTGAAGCGAGAAAATTGGTAACTTAGCTTCTAGTGGAATTCTTAATAGTGAAAGAGGTTAAAAAATTGTATGTAAGATGTTAAAATAATAAGGCACGCCCGCAAAATCCTGACTTTGAAGACGTTCAAGTGAGTAGCACAAGAAGAGACTAGTGCAGAACTCACTGCCCCTGTTTCTGACGAGGGAAGTTAAGAGATTCACCTTGTCACCCAATCAACAGAGGCGAGAACCCACCCCATCTGACTCCTAGTGCAATAGTCTTCTATGGAGTGGACACAGGTATAAAATAGACTGGAAACACCAATCCCACTATGTCCATAATAGCTTCTCAAAAGCTTACTCATGCCAGGAAATCTTCTGCATGCTACGGATGCATTAACTCATCTATCCTCCTAACAACCACGTGAGCAGTGGTTCTCAACCTCTGGGTTGCGACCCCTTTGGGGGTCGAACGACCCTTTCACAGGGGTCGCCTAAGACCAGTGCAAAACACATATTTCCCATGGTCTTAGGAACCAACACACCGCTCCTCGGTGTAGGAAAGTGTAGCAATGTAGCTTACTGTTGTCATTTTAAGACTGTTACCCATGCTATACCACAATTCAAGACAAAATTTCATTTATTTGTAATTAGAAATAAATATTTCACAATATGTAACTACATATTGTTTTTGTGATTAATCACTATGCTTTAATTATGTTCAACTTGTAACAATGAAAATACATCCTGCATATCAGATATTTACATTTCAGTTCATAACAGTAGCAAAATTACAGTTATGAAGTAGCAACAAAAATAATTTTATGGTTGGGGGTCACCACAACCTGAGGAACTGTATTAAAGGGTCACACGGCATTAGGAAGGTTGAGAACCACTGCGCGCATGAGGGACGTCAGGTTGCTATCTCCCACTTCAGAGGCGAGCAAATAGATGCATGAAGATGATCAGATACAAACCCCGGGTCCCAGAGCTGAGTAAGTGAGATATCTGGGAAAATCTGCCAGAAATGCTCCTGGAAGCTTCCCTAAGTCAGTGTTCAGATGATCAACAGTCCTGGGAATATTGATTTTGACAAAATAGTTTCCCAGTAAGATCCAAATTCCTGAAGCCTCCAAAATATAGGATGAGTCTGAAATTTCCTTTTCACCAACCTCTGCATTTGTGGTCAAAAGAAAAAATAGCAACAATTCCTATGGATTGAGACAAATTCCATGTAAAGCTCTTCTTTGCTGTAGCGAGGTGCTAGGCAGGAAGTCGTACAAACTTTTGGGAAACCCCAATAAAATATATATAAAACCAACCTCAGGACAACATTTCAGATGGTTAATGGTGCCTATTTTCTTGACTTTACTACCTTTTCCAATATTCAAATAAGATTTCTGAATAATATGAATCCAGTACAGACATAAACTTAGTCCAAAGTTTGTACCACCACCAAAAATGAATTACCCATCATCACATCCCATATTTGAATTACTATGGTACGTGTGTTTTTTTTTAATTCTTGAGATGCTCCAAAATCTGCCCCAGGATCCAAAATCACTCCTTCATTTATCACAGCCATAATCTGATTTAGCTAACCCAGATACTACAGAGAGGAAGTTTCGATCTGCACAGAGAGGAAGTTTGCTTGCTATCATCACTTCCGCAACTATCAACCCAGGGATCTCAGTTGTTCTGCATGTTCAGGAGTAGCCTTCAATCTTCTGTGCCCTTTGAGGATGTTTCTGAAATCATCTGCAGTTATTGAATTAATGACCAGACTCCACACAGAGATTCTCTGTCAGTCAGAGGTCATGCCTCAACTACCAGATAGATAGTAAGAAGCGGCTGAAACACTCCTTCTCTCTATTGCGGTTCACCCAGAAATGCTCATATCAACCTCCCACTCTCCCTGAGGTCCGTTTTCAGGTTCCCGTTTAATAAGATTAGTTTCTGCTGTTTATTCTCTTTTCCTTTTACCAACTTCTCACATATAAAAACATTAAATGACATACATCAAGAAAGCCGGGTACAGCCACCGCAGATAAGAACCTCCGATTCCCACACCATGACCACCACCACCCCAGCCATTCCATGTACCCTGCCTTCATTCTCAAGTCAGGAGCATGCCATGTGGTATGTGTGATTCTTGAGCAGTTACTTAGCCTTTCTAATCCCGAGTTTTCTCATTTGCCAAACAAGAATCACAACAGTGCCTATCTCTTAAAGAAAGGTCTTTTAAACAAAGGAGAGAACAACTATAAATAGGATTTAGAATAGTGCCCGGCATGCATAGTAAGGACTCAGTTAAGAGTTCAAAATCATTGCCAGGTTGATTTTAACACAGATATACTTCCTGTACCCACTCATTAGTCCTTTTCGATGCCAAATAAAATATAAAATGTCTCCACTTTCTGTGCTACAGGGGACAAACCAAATTGTTGAATGGGAGGTTAATCTGAATGTGCTCTCTCTGTCCTCTTGTAGCATTAACCTCCAACTCCTAGAGCAAGGCTGGAATACTTCTTCAGGTTGGGTGGGTAAAAATTAATTCTTCTGCTCTGCATACATATGGGACGCTTTAACATGACATACATTATAAAAATCCAAGACTATGGATCTCCTGAACAGTCCCCCAGTTTAAAGATGAAAAAACTAGCTCTGAAGGCTCAAGACCCTATAAATACTTAGCGGCAGAGCCAAGGCCAGTAAAGTAGTAATTATTATCCTAAGCAAACCACCGGGGATTCTTCTAATCTCAACCTCTGTGAATTAGCTTCTTCAAAACCAGCCAACTGATAACTGAGAGAGCCAAGGTCAAAATACTTCTTGACGGGCCCCAAAGAATATGCCCCTGCTCCCAGTTTTCTAGATCTCAGTGCTGAGAACTCTAGGACTAAGCTCACAGCCTGTGACTTCCTAACTGCATCAGCTTTTGAAAAATACGGACTCCTGGGCTCACTTCAGGAAGGAGAATCAGAGGCTTAGTGGGCAAAGCTTCAAAATCTGTTATTTCGCCGAGACCGGTTTGGCTCAGTGGATAGAGTGTCGGCCTGCGGACTGAAGGGTCCCAGGTTCCATTACGGCTGGGGGCATGTACCTTGGTTGTGGGCACGTCTCCAGTGTGGGGCGTGCAGGAGGCGGCTGATCGATGTCTCTCTCTCATCGATGTTTCTGACTTTCTATCCCTCTCCTTCCTCTCCGTGGAAAATCATTAAAATATATATATTTTTAAAAATCTGTTATTTCATCAGAGTTAGTAATTCTGGTGTATTAGTAAGAGTTGAGAAACCCCAATCTAAGCAAGATACTTTATGAGTGCTTCCAGGATCACCTGAGAGGGAAATGAGTGACCGGAGGCTGATGAATGAATGTTCGGAGTAGCTGAATCTACACAGAGAACAACAATGGAGACCTTGCCCCAAACCCCTCTGTGTCCCACTGAGGCACCGGAAGCCCTGCCCACATCAGCCAATCCCTGCTCCCATCGCCAAGCCCTTGCTCCCATGATCTTGCCTAAAGACATCTGCAACACAATGCAAACAATAAACACAGCCCGCCCGAGGAGGGCCAGACTAGGTGTTCTGTTAGAAAACCAGCAAGAAGGTTTCTTTCCAGCCTCATCCTTTTCATTCAAAGCACCCAAGTCTGCATGCACCATGCTTTCTTAGCGCTGAGCGCATCTCTGGGCAAGACTTCGAACGAACACTTACCAAGGTGCACCGTATATCCTGAATCCCTTCACTGTTACCTCCGAGTCTTGTAAGTAAATACTGTTTGTCAGGAGGGACTGCACGTTGTCAAAGTCCTCTGGTTTCAATTTGGACACAGAGGGGAAACGGTAGTAGTCCTGTTTAACGAGGTCTGCCATGAATTCCTTATCAAATGTCAGTTCGTGATTCCCAGCAATCACTATTTTATATTCATACGGCAGGTTTCCTGAAAGAAGAAGAAGAAAAAAAAGAAAAAGAGCACCAATTAGCACGTTCATTTCCCATCACGAAGTGAAACAGCCGAGATTGCGTGATTAGCAGCCGGTATGCCCAAATGAAATAGCTCGCGCATTCCTTTATATTTCCATGGGAACCGAAATTTATGACTACTCCTTTATGCTAACAAAAAATGACAATAAACGGGAAATGGAAAGCTGCTAAGAAGCCAAAAAGCTACTAAGAAGACATTAAGTTTTCTGGTTCCATTTCTCTCTTCTGTATGCTGCAGAGTCACTGTGATGAATCCAGCAAAAAAAAACCACTTTAATCACGATCCTTAAAAGCGGTCTGGACTTGGTTTAGTCCTCGAAAAAATAAGCAGACCACACTGTAAGGCATGCAGACATAGAACTGCCATGTTTTACGCCTGAAACCAATATAATATTGTATGTGTACCAAACTTTAATAAAATATATATCAACCAACTATTCTTAACAACTTAGATAACTGCTAGATTTTTAACATATAGCCTTCGTATAAAAAAACGTGGCACAGCCAAGCATTCCACAGTTTAAACAAATGAAAGGAACTCCATAATACAATTTCTTATGTAAGTTAAAGTCTACCTTTGGACTCAGGGATAAAAAGGACATTAATAATGCGTCTCCCTCCCCCCGCTTTAGCAGGCTAACTTTCTACCCACTGGGGATGGGAAAAGAAACTGTAAAGCTTAACCCCCTTTTAATATTTATGGGATGGAAATGGGAGTTCTCGGTGTGTGCTTTTTATGCAAAAGTTTCTCGATCGAAATGAGATAATTCTGGGAAGAAGAATGAAAGCTATAAAGGAAAACCCAAACACCAGACTTCTGCATAGATTTATAATGTTTGAATAAAGTACAGATCATACATATTAATAACTCATGGTGATGCTATAAGAACCAAAATCCAAAGGGAGATAGTGTCGGGCAGCTGTCCCCATCCTGAAATTAATGCCCTTTCTATTCGTTTTCATTACCCATGCCTCAAGCCTCACCGCTGGGCTGCTGCTATTCATTTCATTTTATTTTGAAAGAAAAAAAAGGGCGGGACAATGGTGCCTGTAATTCCAGCTTCCTGAGGCTCCTGGGTCCCAGGCAAAATGAATGTTCCCTGCTATTCTAGGAAGAGGGAAAGTTACCACTAGCAGGACACTGGATAGATCCACTTGTAAAGACCCGGTCCTCTCCAGCAAGCCAGAGTCAGTGATTTAATGAATGAAGGTTAATGGGGAAGAGAATGATATCTTTTTTGGGGGGAGGAAGGGACAGATTTTGTCATGGGTCCACGTGGATTTCAGCAATACAAACTGTAGGGATTACACTGTCAAGTCCACAAATCCCAGCAGCACACTGCAAAGGTATCTGCCAATAGTGAAGAGATTTTTTAAGATTGCTAAAATATGCTTTCCAAATGCTCCTGGCTTTTCTTTGGCTTTCACCTTTTAGGCATCTAACAGTAATAAAATAGCATAAATAGCATGTAGGTTAATGGGGAGGCTAAGAAGAGAGTTGAAGGAGTGAGAAAATAAGAGAAAGGTGGAACTGAAAACACAATATTCAAGCGTCAGGGGGTATCCTTGACTACTAGCCCAGGATGCTGTGACGTACCTTTGGCCTCAGCTATTTGCAAGGTGGACAGCTCGTGGAAAACAGAAAGCTTCTCTCAAATGCATGTTTATGTGAGCTTGTAATCTGCATTAGCATAATGCAATAAGGAGTGCAATGCAGATTGCAAACTACCTGGATACAATGATGATATTTTGCAGAATTCCTTGCGATCAAAATACAGGTGAAAGATACATACCAAGCTGCAAATTCCCAGCGCTCCACACCCTGGAAACTTGTGAGATGCCCCACAATTCTAATACTAAGGCTCTGTGACCCCACTGGCCTAACACGACACCCCCAGGTTCACCTGTGTTCCTGAAGCTGGAACGTTTTCCTGGACAGTAATCTGTTCCAAGCCAGGTCCTACCAGCGTGAATCTTTGAGCAACTGTATTTGCACAAGTCACACTGTAGCTGCCCGGTTCCTCTTTAATCATTCACGATGATGGACTCACTATAAGCCTTTTCTTTATGCACCACTGCTCTTGCAAGAGGGCTTGGCTTCTCGCTTTTTCCATCTTAGAGCTTTGGTTCAGAGATGGCAAGGGTGAAATTGGGAGGCAAGGCAAAAGGAAGTACATGTTTCCCCTTTAGACCAGTTTAAAAAAATATATATAAAGTAAAACCTCTGCAAAGTAAATCTTCCTCAGGAAGATAGGACTCCTCGGAGTCTTTTAAATCAAATTGGGAGACGCGACATAAAGAAGTAGCCACCAAAATGAACAGCCACAGAAACAGTGATGAAATTTACACACTGCCAACAAACTCATCTCTTTCTGAGAATCCAATAGTAGTTTCCAACTTCCATTTTCTGTCACCTATGTTATGAGATTGTCTGACATATTTTCTTTTTTTGCTGAACTGACCTTTCATCTATAATCTGCCAACCTTTATGTTTTATATGAAAAGTGTAAGCAGGGCAGCTGACAAACCTCCTGTTACCTGACAGCATTCTATTTTTTCCCCAAACCAGATTAATTTGGAAGTTTCTGCAGTCAAGCTCCAAACTTCTTGGTATTCAAATAGCGTCAAACAAAAAGGTGCCTGCTTTTATACCATTTTATTCAGATCTGCCCGAGTTAAAAACCAAGACCACATAGGAAAATTCTTGCTTTGAATGACCTAAGGGACTCAACCAACTAACCAGTTGCATCTTTCCCAAGACATAATGTATGTCCTAATTGTGATATACAAAATTATTTTAGGTGGAATAGAGATGACCCTCTGGCAAAAATGTCAAATGGATTTTTTTGTATGTTTTAAAAATACATATTTGAAAAGTATAATGTAACAGTGCAAATAACATAAATTCACTTTTTTCTTTTTAATTTTTATACAGGGTGGGGCAAAAGTAAGTTTCAATGGTTCATATGGAAAATAGCACAATAATTGATAAATAATAATTCAAGAATAAATTGTAATTCTGCATACTCACAACTGTAGACCTACTTTTGCCTCAGTCTACACATAATACATGAGAAGATTTAAAGAAAAGTATTGAACAAATAATTGTACAGATAATTCATAAATATGGCAAATAATAGCACAGCTAATTCACAGATCTGATGAAGTAGCAATTTATGCAAAATATGTGGGAAACTAGTCCATTGAGTCAGGTTGGAGCTACAGACCATGGTGAGGCCATAACCTCTTAGAAGCAGCAATTAAGTCTTATTCTAATCCGTATCTTGTATTGCATCTATTATTGTCTATTGGTATCACATAAATAGATGCTCACTTAAAATCTAAAGGGTAATGAAAGCCAGCTGGGTCCTCACTGCTGCTCTGTGGTCCTATTTGTCCCACGTTCTTGCTATAGCCTGTTATCTAAGCAGTTACCATAAAACTCTCTCGGATTCCTCTCAAGCTTCCAGGCTCCTTTTGACACCCTTCTTGGCATACAATGTGCCCTCTGACCTCAAGATAGACTCTCTTCACTCCCTCCTAACTGTCTTAATCACTGTTTGCATCATCTCATGTTTCTAATAATTGGCCTCTTAATCCCATTCCTCCCACTCCCACTGGCACTTTCCTTTTCCAGATAGCTCTCTGATTATATTGGGTCTTTCTCTCTATTTAATCCTCCTCCTTAGTGAGTTTATGTTTCCCCACTCCAAAAAACAAAAAACAAAAAACAAAAACACAGAAAACAAGCAGCCCTTGACACACACACACAAGTATACCTCACCTACAGTCCTAAATCATCCTTAACTTTTGTTTCTTCTTTGAGATACTTCCTCTTTCAATTTTATAATTCTGAAAAGAGAATTCCATAGGCTAGCAACTGACAGTAGGCCAAAGGTATAATATAGTAGTTGGCCCTCAACTGTTTTATTAAAAAAAAAAAAATTGAACTAATATTTAGAAACATGGATATCTGGTTTTCTGGCTTGTTTTGGAAAATTAAAAGATCAGGCAATGTTTACCTTCAGTCTGCCCCCACTTTCTATTCTCACATCTGGCCCATTTATCATGTTTGCAATGCCTGATGGGTGATTCTATTATCAGAATTAGCAACTTAGAGACAAATGGTTATCAGAATTTACCCAACAAAATCTGGCTTCTGTTTCTATTCTCTTCCAAAAGCTTATCCTGGAATGTTGATAATAACCTAATAGCAAAACCAATACATTTTTCTCCATTCTCATCTCTATTGATCATACTGCAGTGGCATTCCTGTCCTTCACAAAGTATCGATTCCCTTGAATACTGATGTCCCACTGGTTTTCTCTTCTCTCCCTAATGTTGCCCTTCCTCTCTTCTTCTTCCTCAGCTCCCTTTGCATCTTGGCTGTCTCATTACTTTCTCCTTCATCTTTACTGCTACGGGTATTACTTAATATTTTCTGACTGTATGTCCCCCATTTTTGTTCTTTGTGATTGAGTTTTTAACCTGGTACAATTAAACCATGGAGGTGGCTGGAGTGAAGAGTGGGGACTCCAGACTTTGCCATGTGTCAGCTGCATAACCTTGGATGGAGTCCTTATGTTCTCTTAACATGCACTAGCAAATGAGGGTAATATCTGCATCCCTACATAGGTTGTTTATAAGATAAAATGAGAAAAGGCTTCTAAAGCACATGCATGATATGGAGCACAAACCAACAGTGCAGGTTAATTATTTTTTTCACTCCATTTTTTAAGTTTTGCTCTTTGCTTATGACTTGTCTCCCCCTAGACTAGCGGTTCCCAACCTGTGGGTCGCGACCCCTTTGGGGGTCGAACGACCCTTTCACAGGGGTCGCTTAAGACCATCGGAAAATGCAGATATTTACATCAGGATGCATAACAGTAGCAAAATTTCATGGTTGGGGGTCACCACCACATGAGGAACTGTATGCAAGGGTCACGGCCTTAGGAAGGTTGAGAACCACTGCCCTAGACTGTGAGGTTTTTAAAGGCATGAAGCGTGGCTTGTGGTTCTTTGTTTTACACAAGGCACTCAGCTCAATACTGTCCAAATGGCAGGCACACCGCTAGGATCTGCTGAATAAGTGAAGGAATGAATGAACCTCTCCGAGATCTGCCAGGAGCTTCCTTAGAATTCCAGGAACTGAGTTTTTCATCTGGGCTATGCTGTCCCTCTGAAGTGTCCTATTCCCTGTTTCCAAATCCAGGCTCCCCAAATAATATCCAACAACTATTTTTTTTAAATGCCATTTTCTGAAATACTATAAGCAGGAGGAAAATAATTGCACTAGCCCCACAGTTTGGTGAGCATTAAGCAAGATACTGCATGTAATGAACCTACAATTTCTAGCATTTCATAATCATTCAGTAGCTGCGTTATAGTAATTATTATAATGATTAACCTTCCCAATTGCTATCAAGAAAAATATTAGTTTATCCACAGATTGGATCATTTCCTGGACATAATGACAATATTCTTAAAAAAAAAAAAAAAGCATCTGAAGATGGGAATGAAAACTTGGATTTTCCAAAAGGCAATAACTAGCATGGTCCAAGGTGCCCTTCAGGTTGACAGGAGTATTGTTGAGGTCATTAAGGCATCTGGATCTAGAAATGGGTGGTCTCTGAGGCCTTCAAGCTATACACAGTATAAACATACCCCCCTCTGTCGAGATGACTCCAATCTTACAAAATGTATACCTGAACACACCACTTCTTTCCTCCTCCTTTTGTCCCGTCAGTCAGCCATCCCGTCTTACTTACTGAATAACAAAAAATACTTACTGAATAACAAAAAAAGTGCTAGGATCGGCTTCTCATTCGCAGGGACTAGTATAACCTGGGACAGATAACATCCAGATTCCATTTCTCTCCAGTGACTACTCATTCGGAGCATCCCTAATATCTTCGTCGAATCAGATGCGTGTGCAGAGAGGAACGGAATATTCAGTAAAGTTTAAGGTCTTCGAGGTACGCACGTGTCTGATTAATCGACAACAACTTTAAAGCACACGTACGGCGAACTGTGTCAAGGTCAGCCTCCCTTCCTTATCAAAGTCTGGACATTTCATCTGTCACTTCACGTGACTCCTATAAATCACAGCACACGAACCCAGGAGGAGCCGCAGGACAGCCTGATGCGGTGATTGAAAGCTGTGCGCCGGAGCCTGGAGAACTGGAGTGTGGTGACGTGAGGCAAGAGCCACGGGCGGAAGGGAGGGCCCTGCTGGCCTTTATTTTACAATTCGGGGGAAGATTTCATTTGACGAAAGATATTACTGGCTTAAAAATATTAAAAAGAAAAACCACTGATTTATCCAATTCCATTTTAGTGATGAAGAAGAAACAGTACGAGGGAGGTGCTGCCACTCGCTAAGCAGAGTCACAAGCAGGGTTGGTGGCACCAGTGGGACAAGAATAGCTCCTTTGCTTCCTGTGCTAGTTTTTCTTTCAGGTGATTTCAGATTTTTTTAACAACCTTGTGACCAGTGAGGCACAAGGGACAATTTGATTTTTAAAGGTGGCAATTCAAAAATTAGTTATTAACAGGGAATTTTTTTGCATTTCTTATGGGTCTAGGGCAGTGGTTCTCAACCTTTCTAATGCCGCGACCCTTTAATACAGTTCTTCATGTTGTGGTGACCCCCAACCATAAACAGTAGCAAAATTACAGTCATGAAGTAGCAACGTACATAATTTTATGGTTGGGGTTCACCACAACATGAACTGTATTAAAGGGTCGTGGCATTAGAAAGGTTGAGAACCACTGCTCTAGGGGAGCTCACATGCAGTATATAAATATGTCCTGTGACATATTTATGCATCTCAGTTCTCTATTATATGTTTTGAAATTTTTCTATTTTTTTCACATCATTCATATTATTATTATTGTTTTAAACAATTTCTTAGTGATTTCTTCCTCAGTAATTTAACTGTCCTTTTATTGTTTTATTTTTCTCTTTCCTGAATGCCATGTTCTTTGGAAGCTTGTTCAGACCAAGTTAATGGCCTGATTTATTAGGCTTTCTCCGCATGAATAGGAGTTCACTTTTTGAATAATAAGAATTATTTGTCATGGGAAGGAGAGGGAGCCATTAAGATTTCAGAGATGCTTAGGTGGAGCATGGCCAAAAAAGATTGGAAACCACTGCTCTAGGCCTATCTCAAGTCCTCCTCAGATCATCCTTCCACCTATGGTTCTCTAGTTCCAAGCAGCTATGGTCCTCTTTATTTATGCCATGAAATATTACTCCCCATTTCTAGATGTTTGCCTGGCTGTGTCATGGATTTCTCCTCCAGGGGACGGACATTAAGCCTTGTCAGCCTCGCAACTCTGACAACACACATCCTGGCTCATTTCAGGCACTCCCCCAAAACTACTGCAGTTCTGAGTGTAATTTTTTACCCTCTAGCTCCCAGAAGAATTTGGGAGCCTACCCAAGAACGGAAGGTCACAGAGTTGAGAAGGAGAAGGGACAAAATGCCTCTCTGCTCAACTTTTTTCATGGTCCCAGAATTTTAAAATGTACTGGCTCTATTAGGAGAACTAAGAGGAGACTATGACTGGAGAGTAGAAGTTCAAGGTAATAAATCTAAATGCCTCCGGGAGCCAGGGAGGTAAAACAAAAATGTGAATTGGACTAGGTAGAAGTACTAGAGAGCAGTAAGGACCAACACACATGTGCATCGCCATCTTAAAATAAACATGTGTAAGGATTGCTTTGGCCGAACAAGTTTCCGTCCCTCAAAATTAAGTACCACACAATTGCAACCCATTTTCTGTTATAAATCATTATAGAACGTATCCCTTTAGAAAACGCAAGTTCAGGTCAGATAAAAATCCAAAGTCAATTCCAGGATAGTCACTTTTCTTAGGAATCTTCTTGCCACCTGCTAGAAGTCAGCTCCTGTACCATACCCTTCATTCTTCGCGAGTAGAGAATGGTGGGAAATAGGAGCTAGCCCATGGCCACCCGTTTGTGGCTAATGACAGACACCACCTTTCCTGTGCCCCATTTTAATCAGGCGAATTGATTGTGCTCTCCTACTTATTCTGCTAAAACCAAGAGGGAAAATAAAGGAACCCAGAGCACAACAGGAGTCCTTCGTGAAGGAGAGCATCCCAAAGCAAACACCGCTTGCTGCGTTTCCTGAGTAAAAGAAAACCGAGTTGTATAAAGGTGACACATTTCAAGATCTCCAACTCGCAAGTCCACTCACCTCCATACTCCTAAATTACAGACTTTGAAAATAAAAAAAATAAAAAAAACTGTTGGTGGCTTAAACTTCACGTTAAATAAAGCTCATTATGTAGCAAGAAGAAAGCAACAGAGATGACAAGGCAGAAAGAGAACCTGCTATGGCTTTCAGATGCCAAACTCACAGGACACAGCCGTCGGGCTCACTTTCTCTTGCCAAAGTGCAGGAAAAAAAAACAACTTTTTGAGATTAAAAAGAATAAAACAGACGTACAGTCAGGTGTATCATCATGAGACTGATTCTAACTAAAAGAGACAATCAATCGTATCTCTGAAACCTTCAGCCTGCATGGGGCATTGCCAGGCTGTCCTTATGCCAATATTACAAAGGGATCTTATTGTACCCCCTCACGTGGATGAAAGGCAATGGCTTCTGTTTAAAATGATTATGCCTTTAATATCATGACTCTAGCAGAGAGGGAGAATGTTCAAACCCTTAAAGTCTCTATTCCACTGAGGACTGAATAAGAATCATTTGGGCTCGAAAACTAGCCAAGCAGAAAATTTTGCAGGAATAAGAAAGGAGTAAAAAATATCAATGCTTTGAGGAGAAAAATTCCAAGGTGGTGGAACGGGCTAGAACCGTGGTCAGCAAACTGTGGCTCGTGAGCCACATGTGGTTCTTTGGCCCCTTGAGTGTGGCTCTTCCACAAAATACCATGGCCTGGGTGAGTCTCTTTTGAAGAAGTGGCATTAGAAGAAGTTCAAGTTTAAAAAATTTGGCTCTCAAAAGAAGTTTCAATCATTGTACTGTTGACATTTGGCTCTGTTGACTAATGAGTTGGCTGACCACTGGACTGGAGATAGCATCTAAACCCCATCACTGACGATTATGAGAGGCTAATATCAGAGAAGGGCTGAGTCCAAGGAGACGGGGAGAGGGCTCTCTCGGCTCTAACTAGGCAGAGCCTATCTTTCCCTGCTAACACCTAGGAAAATGCTTGGCACTGAGTTGGTGCCCACTGCCTAACCGTTAAGTGAATGAATGTACCTCCAACAACCCCTCTCGGCTCCACGGTTTGCACTCACTTGCCTGGGCTGCAAAGCCACCAGAAACATTCAATCAGGGTCACGCTGTCTCTGACCTCAGTCTGTCCCCCGTCAGGCTCCATTAATGTTCACAAGTCCTGACAGCTCTAACGTTAATACTCACACTTGCTGATGGAGCCACACAGCAGGTTCAGACTGCTACCTTCTCCTCTGAAACTCATGCATTAGGGTTTCTTCCATGCTTGCAATGGGAAACCAAGTCTAAGAAATATTAAACACAGAAAACTATATTACAATGATGCCAGGACTGGCCAGAAACCCAGGAGAAAGCGAGGAAGGCCGAGTGAGAGCCCAGTGGTCTGCTGTAGGAATCAGGGTTTGGGGAAGAAGCTACAGCTGAAACTCTCTCTCCTCTTCTTCAGCCTTCAATGCGAAAAGAATCCCAAGGCACCAAGCAAAGTTGTAAGCCTCAATCTATACAAAGGAGACAAAACGCCACCCCCCACTGAGGAAAGCAGACCCACTCTGAACCTGAAAAGTCACCATTATATGGCACCCAGGACAGGCAACGTAATGTAGCAGTGTAAACCACGAGAGGACAGGCCATACAAGTACGCGTCACTACGTATTAGGGACTTGCAAACAGCTCAGAAATTTCATTCTTCCTCAGCAGCAACTGGTTGACACACATTCCTGTCTCAACCATAACAGGATCCAACAAGACTCTTTGTAATTTAAACACACACACACACAATACAGAAACACACACACACACACACACACACACACACACACACAATACAGAAACACTATTCACACTCATATATTTTAAAAGACAACCATAACATAGTAAAAATGAGCGACATCCTCTTCATTTCCCAAATGAGTATCTCTAAGTTGCCACCCAGGCCAGCATGGCATGTTCTACAATGTGAAGCTGCAGTGGTAACTGCTACAGGCAGCGTGGCTCCAATTATACTTGAGTACTAGGATCTGGCTGGACAACTGGAACCATAGGTGGTCTTTTCACTATTTTTTGTTTAGCCAACCTCCTCCTTACAAATGAAAGCCCTGTCTTGTTGGGCCAGATTTTATATCCCATACAACAAATCCGATCTAAACACACTGAACTAGACCCAACTGAGGGTTTCACTGTAGAGTCACAAGAAAAATTCCGTTAAGACTCTGTCAAGACTCATCCCAACCAGCTGTGCGCATGTTTATATCACTCAAATGTATTGGAATGTAGGGACAGATGGCGTGATGAAAAGATCAGGGGTTTGGGGGTCAGACAGATTTAGGACCAAATGTCTGGTTCACTCACTTCTTACATATGAAATTCAAACTTAAAACATGTTATTTTACTTTCCCTTTATCAGATCAAGTGAGGATAATTGTACCACCTACATTACAGAGTGGATGGATATGCTGATTGAGAAAGATCGGTAAAGGACCTAACCTCACCCTGGCACGAACAGGGTGGTTGTTATTATTATGATTTTGATCTTGTCCTCTGTTTTGCATTGTAACTTCATTCAGGATAAGGGGTCCATCTCCTACTTCCTACCACCTTAAAGGAGTATTCAATGAGTATCTTTAACAAACTGGTAGTGTTCACTGAGAAAGTCTACGGTGAGCTGAAGAATAGTATCTTGTTTTTATCACCATAAAGTATTTAAAAAGTAATGAAGAAAAGGTGTTCCTTCCAGCAATAATTATACAAACAAGTGCCAATTATTCTACTGAATAAATTAGAGGAACAAATGCAAATCCTATATGTTTGCATTGTAAGTACGGTGAAAACAAAATTAAATAAAAATAACATGGGTCTCAAGGTCATATTCTGTAAAGGAAAGTAATGATTTTGAGGATTTTTAGATTCCCTCCCCACCTTAACCCTATGGAGTATAATAAAAAAATCTTTCCATACTACGTAGTATTATTTTTGCATGCTGAAACAATGCCTGGGCAAACGAATGCAGGACATCGGTGTGCCGTGATTCCAAGGGGCTGGTCCACCGAAGCCAGAGCAGAGGGTTGACAATGGAAATAAAATCTCAGCCTTAACAGTGCCACTGGGGCTAGATGAAAATGGTCTTCCAGAACTTGATTAAAACTAAATTGAAAAAGAACATATTTGGCTAATATTACATTAGACTAAAATATAGAAATGAACCCTAATACTCTTGAAATCTAATAAGAAAGAGCCATCTCAATTTCCAAACTTTCAAAAGCATATTCTTTAAATGCATCACAGATCAATTTACATGGTACTTTTGCCAATAAGCAAAACCAAATCCCAGGTTCCAATTGGCTTATATTGGAAAGTGTGAGAGCAAATGCTAGAAAATACAATTACTGCAAACAAACTCCATTTTCTCTCCTCTGAAGGGAATTTCAGAGAATATTTTATTGCCATCAAATAATATTTCTGAAGGCATCAATACACAATTCTATTTTCTCTTCAGAGTCCCTACTCACTGTATAATCTAATCCACTCTACAGAAGATCTTGAAATTTAGAGAGGAGCCTACGAAAGGGGATATTACCTTGCACACACATCCTATGTCAATTTTAATAATTTGCACTCTGGACAGGAAGCTGCATACAGCAAAATTTAGGACCCAATAAAATTGACTTTTCCTATTTTATAACTCAAAATTCTAATGAAGCATTTCAAGAATAAAATTTTAAAAGAAATCTCTCAGGGAAGGTTATTTTGATCAATAGTGACAGCAATGAGATGGAGGGAATGGAGACCACATTCATTTCCCCTTCCATTTCTGCTTCTCCCCCACCCATCAACTGGAAAAATTTTCTAATAAAAACTCCAGATAATCAGAGGCTACACAGAAGACTTCCTGGGGAGTGCGGAATCAGGAAGTCTCCTACTGACAAGGTTTCTGTTTCATGGAAACACCAATTCCAATAGTCTGATCTCTTTCCTTCGGAATAACTTGAGGCCTAAATGCCATCAGCCTCTCCTCTAGGAACGAGCTTAAAGGATGCTGCAGGAGAATTCTTCAGG
Organism: Lasiurus borealis; assembly: GCA_004026805.1. Classification (NCBI taxonomy): domain Eukaryota; kingdom Metazoa; phylum Chordata; class Mammalia; order Chiroptera; family Vespertilionidae; genus Lasiurus; species Lasiurus borealis. Next base: position 39,179 of record PVJN01001038.1, on the reverse strand, counting down.
AGGAAAAGACTTCTGCAAAGTCCATCATGGCATCGGCGGCCCAAGATCTATTTCACGTTCCACATTTTTTATTCCTCACCTATATGTTATGACCTGAATGTCTGTGTCCCCCTCAAATTCACAGGTTAAAATCCTAATCCTCAAAACGATGGTATTTGGAGGTGGGGCATTTGGCACCTGATTGGGTCTTGAGGGTGGAAGCACCCATAAATGGGATTAATACCTTTACAAAAGAGCTTCTTAGCCCCTCCCACCACATAAAGGCACAGTGACAAGGAGGTATCTATGAACCAAAAAGAGGGCTGTCACCAGAACACGACTAAGCTGGTATCCCGATTCTGGACTTCCTGGCCTCAAGAACTGTGAGATAATAAACTCCCGTTGTTTAACTCACCCAATCTGTAGAATTCTGTTGTGGCAGCTCAAGCAAACAAGTATACCTTCCTATAAAGTACACTTTGTTTAACTTATTTTACACAATGAAGCTGAGGTAATCCTGTATGTGTTTTTTGCTTCAAATATTTTTTTTATGGATTTCAGAGAGGAAAGGGTAGGGAGAGAGAGAGAGAGAAACATCAGTGATGAGAGAGAATCATTGATCTGCTGTCTACTGCACCTCCCACACTGGGATCAAGTCCAGAACCCGGGCATGTGCCCTGACTGGGAATCGAATCATGACGTCCTGTTTAGCAGGTCAACACTCAACCACTGAGCCATGGTAGGGGGACTGAGGTAATCTTATAATACAGGTCTCATCATGCATATTCCCTCCACACACTTACCTACTCGGCCACTCTAAAATCTGCCTAAATTCCCTATTTTTGCCTACAGACAAAAGACCACACTCCCTGCATGGTGTGTGCAACTTGTGGGATGTGGCCCCCATCAGCCACTCCTCCGAGCTTGCCAAGTGCTTGCAGTTCATAGAATGAGCACTTACTTGTTTACCGAGCTCTCTCTCCTATTTGAGGAGGGTCAGACTCTATTCCATTCATCTCAACAGGCTTTAATAATTATTTATCACATAAATGAATAGTTAAGAAATAATTTTATCCTGGCTAATAATCATGTGATATGAGTAGCTGTATTTGGATTCCAGATGGCCTTAAAGTGTTACAAATCCTATTTTTATTTTTCCTAGGATGGCATCAATTATATCCATTGCAAGGTCTACTATTCATTTGCAAAGGAGAAACTTAATCTGATTTTTTTTTTAAATGTTATAAAAGAGCTTTTTGGGAGGGGAAGGCAGATGGAGGCAAACATATTAACTTGCAATAGTAAAAACTCAATTTTGTTGAAGGAGTAGACAAATGAATAAATAAATGAATGAATGAACTATAGGCATCACACAAATAATGTTTCGATTTCAAAAGAGAAGGGAATTACTGCTGTTGCATGGGTTAACATTACTCATTTAAAGATTTTTTCAGCCTTTGTTCCCTGAATTGGGTGGTTCAGAGGAGATAATCAATAGCGGAGTTAATGGAATCGCCATTCATTATTTGAGTAAGTTGCCTGTATTTCTTCTTTGTTGTATCCCTTCATCTGAAAGTTTTCACCCCTCTCAGGCAAATCACTGCTGTTTTGACAGCTGGCTTCGCAGAGGCCACTCTTTACAAATGAGTCTACTGCCCTGGCCAAACAGGTCATGTGTGTGCATCTTCTCAGGCCCCCAGACACTGGGTCAGCTGAAAGAATCCACTTGAACATACTTGCAGGGCCAGCTCTTTCCTTTTGCTTCCAACAGAAAAAAATTAAGAGGCCTCTGACATCTTATTCTAATTCCAGGCTCGCTGCAATTCCAACCCTAGAGAGTCCTCAGAGATCAGAATCATGCCTTCCATGGAATGGAAAACTGCCATCCAGCAAGGCTATAGGACTCCTCTAGGGTCATCCAATGAGTTAGCTGCAACATGGAACTCCTTTACCATGCCATGCAGTTACACAGCCAGAGTTTTGAGTCAAAGAGTGTTGAAATGATTTTCTTTCTAGATCAGGAAACTGAGGTTCAGGGAAATGGAGAACCTTTTCTAAAGACCATGCTCACAAGCATGAATCCTGACTCCTAAAACCAATCTGCCACTACCTGCAAGTCCCGTCCAATAATCGCCAGGATACATGGCTAGCCATTTCTTCATATCTCACAACACTCAGGACTGCTCATGTTCATGGTTGGGATACTCATTCTGTTCTATTTTTAAACCTTTACTATTATTGTTGAAGACCATTTTCTTTCATTTGACCCATGAACAAAGCATCTGTTTTGCAACCTTAATTGTAAACTTAGAGTAACTTGGGATACAGAAATGACCTCTCTGGATTCAGGCACTGTCCTCCCAAACTCTCCTATCTGTGACACTATTATTGAGGCATGTTTGATGAAATTCAATGGTAAAAATCTTCCATAAGAAACATTCCAATTGTCACTTATTTTTGTGCATCAGTAACTAAAGGACTATGTTTGCTTTTTCTTGGCCAGTATGGCACCCCTTTTCATGTCAAATATCTAGGTGGTTTCTCAAGGTTCTGTAAAGTTTTCTATACTGTATCTTCTTATAATACATAGGCTCATCTCAACTACAGTATTTCATTTCCATTTGTCTCTGAAACACTACCAGCATTTTTCACGAAGGTCATTCTTCCCATGGGAGGTTAGGCCAGTATCAATGATTCTTAAGTGCTAAAAATGCAGGTCAAACTTTTTGAAAACACAAAAAACTATTTTTTTATTTTTTAAAATGAATTCCTTTACGGTGTTTTGGCTAGAAACTGGAGATTAGATACATTAGTATAAAAAAGAAGCACAGTGTATTTTTGAGGGTCTAACATAATAATCCACAACTGAGAACTCCAACCACTACTATTCAAACGCATTCAAAGCTTGTGAAGTTGATTCCTTACTAGGAAGATCTGGCCAGATTTCAATGCCTTAGGTTAAACTGTTCTTACATTTTAACTCTATCATGTGGCATTTCACTTTCAACTCCACATTCTCAGATTCACCCACTTTGTGGTTTCCTTTCCCTGTTGGGCTCATTTCAAAGTTCTGCAAAATCAAGTCATAACCTCATTTTCTAATCCAGGAGCCTTGGGGAAAACAAATCTTATTAGGTCCCATGGAATCGCATTAGATCCCTGACCCTTTCGAAAGTCAGGATGAGATTTGATAATGAAATGGGGTCCCAGAATGCCCATGAAATGATCACATTCTTTCTACAACATTCAACAACTATTCTCTGGGGACCTACGTTGTGACAGGTAATGTGTTGGGTGCTGGCTGGGAAGGTGATGAATGAACGAAACAGAAAAGGGTCCCTGACCTTGGGGAGGGGAGTGACAGAAAAAGAAGTAAATACTAATAAAGCTCAGATTATGATCATTGCCAGGCAAGGAATTAGCAGCTGCTATGAAAGAGAGTGACAGAAGACATCTGATCAAAGGAGGTAAGTGTCTTTGAGGGGGATCAGTCAACATTTACAATCTTGTCCACGCTTTTAGCAACAATAAGTTCAGATATGCAAGAAACAGACCTCCCTGATCATGTGTAACATAATGGAAGGAAGCAGGAAGCATGCACACACATATATGTGAGTGTACATCACTCCCCCCCAGATATTTACAATAGTATTAAGAGCAAGAGGAACATGATAAAGCAGCAATTTTCAACTGCTATGCCTCAAGACTTTTTAAAACACGCAATATCTGACTTTTTAGTTAGGGCTACTGACCTCTTTTCCCTTAGGCTGTCAAATTAAAAAATGACAATAGGCAATACAACAATAGCTGTCCATGTGAATGAATCAAAATTATGCCAATTTTTTTTTGTCTGATGGGCAAAATATATTTTTTTTCTGGCTGTGTGGCAGAATTTTAGTAATTAGTCTATGTATGTCATGAGATGAAAAAGGTTGAAAATAGCTGTTGTGAGCAAAAGAGAAAAGTGACATTTTTCAAGAGGAAAATAGGAAACAGGTAATAAACAACTTAAAGTGCTACCCAAGACTGTCTCAGTCCCAGCCAAGCCATGCCACTGTACTTGTCCCTGAATTGCAGCAAGCCATGCCACATGAATTCCATTCTAGGAAAACAGTAGGCTACTCCCTCCAAAGTTCAATGCAAAGATATTTCATTACCAGACTCATAAAGCAGACACTGTTGGTGGTCTACTCCTACTCTCACCCCAGCTTTCCGCGACAGCAGAGCCCCTAATTTCATCCATATATTCATCCCTAGGAAACCTTGTGCCCAACAAAGTGTGCCTATGCTTAACATCCAGGGGGGTGGATCTTGATGAATTCTATTTCCCTCGTCAGTGACTGGTTTAAAGAGGTGCACGTCACCCAATCCTAGCCAATGAGACATGAGGGGAAGTCTGCTGAAGGGCTCCCGGGAAATGGTCACCACCTCTACAAACAGACAATATACGGGAAAGGTCCTCTCTTTCCACTGAATATTGTCATGTCTTCATAACAAGCCCGGAATTTCAACAGTCACTCTCCAACCTCAGGGGCAAGTTTAACATGTGAGAACAGGAGGAAGAAATACCAAATACCCTGGTTCCTGAAAATCATCACTGGGTTCCTGAATTACAGAACCCTAAAAAATGCTTTACTCCTCCCAGCTTCTTCTTATCTGAGATACCAAATCCCTTGTTATTTAAGACATTTTGTTTCTTCCAGCCAAAAGCCTCCTTACTGATTTAACACACGATGTTTACACTTCCACATGCTTAATTAATACCGTAGTGTCTCTCTCAAACAATGCTACTGGTATACCCCCTACTCCTCCTGACTACAGCCTAGTAAGAGATCCTGAATGGTGATGTCTGCCTCTGGCAGGGACACTCAGAGTCCCTGTAAAAAAAGTAAATGATGATGACTATTAGGAGGCTTAGAACAGCTTCAAGTAATAGCCCCTATTGGGCAACTGCCCTAAAAAAATGTATATAATCCACTTAATCCTTACAACAACCCTAGGAACTAAGAACTATCATATGCTTTTACAGATGAGGTAAATGAGGTACACAGAAGTCACGATGAAAAAGAACAGCTTTGCTAAGGGTGATGAGAGCATGCAGACTATATCCCTGAACTTGACAATTGACACCATCATAAGCAAGAACAGGGCAATGAATTGGCAGGAGAGCCACAGAAGAGTTCATTGAAGTTCCAATTATTTGCACGCACCAGTAGAGAACCTAATTCAATAGGTCTGAGGTAGCTTCCAGGAATCTGAAGTTTGAACCAACTGCCTGGTGTTAAGGAGTCATGTTTAGGACCTAGGAACTTGAAACTAGAGAAAACTGAGCTGCCCAAGATTTGTGAGACATAATAAGGTAAACCGAGCTGATCCATTAACTCCATCAGGTTGGTTCAATAACCGTAATTCTTTATAGTTTGGGATTTAGTGAACTTGTTTCCTAATCCTACAGAATACACAGAGTTCTGTGGGTTTTCTTATCTTCCTGACAGTCTGATTCACATACTAGCCTCAACTTGCTCCAAGATATGCCAAGAATGTCCTTTCTAAAACAGACACATGGAAGTGTGGATTGGCCAGAAAGAGTTAAAATAAAGCAGGTGGACGTGGTCACTATGGCAGATTTCTGTCTACAGAGTCAAAGAGCATGAGTGTGACCAAAGACAGTGACGCTAAACTGATCTGCAAATGCATGGCACCTGAGCAACCACCTACTGCCCCAAACTATGATGTGGCAGTCACTGCCAATCAATCATAACATCTTTCCCAGGGAGTCTGGATGCACCAGGAAAATTCCTTCCTAACAAAATGCTTCTGGGCCAAGAATCAGAACACAAGTAAAAATTAAGATCTCTTAACTAATAGAAGAAAAAGAAGCAAAAGAAAAATATTGTGTGCTCATTTTCCAGATACTCTTCTGGTGTATCCAAGTGTTATTACTATTTCTATAGTTCCTCATGTTCATTTAGGGCACCTGGATAAATGTTCGCTGAATTTAATTTGTTTTGTTTTGTTTTCCCTTCTTCTACTTTGGCCGAAGGATTCAGCATTTCCCTAACAGGAATATTAAACTCAGCATAGGCCATGAAATCCTGGAACCAAAACAGTTAATTAATTAGCAAGTCACCAAGACTTAGCAAGAAGCAGGAGACACGGCTTAGGAAGCTGCCCATTTTTTTTGTAATAAGGAAAATAAAGACAGTAATTCCGAGAACGTTTATTAACCCCTCAGTATGGGTAACTGCCATCAGCTGTGGGTCTGTTAGTCTTGCATTAACATAAGCTACTGGATCTTGGTTTTCAATGGCACAGTAAATGCCCATGATACTACCGATAAGTGCTAACGCTGAGTTTTGGAAACCAAGCCCTGTGTCTAGCAAATGCTTTTAAAGGAATTTAACTCTCAATGGTTGCTTGCCCAGGAGAAATTCATTTTATGCTTAAAAAAAAAAATGTGGTAAGAAAGCAAACAAGGAGTCATTCAATTGAGCAAGCATTTTCTTAACTCATTTTAAGATAATCTCTTGCATTCATCAACGATTTCTCCAGTGGGCAGAATCATAGAAAAAACACTTTGGTTTGGCTGTATGCTCCGTTCTATATTGGTGGACAACTTAAAATAATGGAATGGTGATAAAACAAAAAAAAGAAAGGCTTTGTAACAGTCAGGGCACACCGACCAATTTTAAATTGAATTACACAGCCTGCTAATCTTTATGACGGGATACAATTTCTTTCAACATTATGCATTATACTAAAATTTGCAACATTCTCCCCTTCCCGCTTCTTGAGCTGAGAGCCACCCCCACACACCTCCCCAGTGATAAAGCTTCTCTCGGACCCCAAAAGCATCGTTCCTGCTGCCTGCAAAGGCAGGGCACAGCTTGTGCAAGATTTCATTTTTATAGCTATTGTTAGTTCGTGTGAATCTGTATTTCACACCGGGGTATACACACAGTGTTATGAACACTGGGCATATTTTCCTAAGACACATTTCTAAAGAGGATAGATTCAAACACACACATATGGTAAAAGAGATTTTTAAAGCCAACAATATTAAGGAGCTTGTTACAATTTTAAAACAAATGTACAGAACACTGCAGGCCGCCTATCTGATGAAGCCAGTGCTCTTCACAAATGCTGAACTACCCAGGGTTAGAATGGAAGGGACTGCACTGAGACGCAGGAGCCTGTCTATATGGGTCGCGCTTTTGCTTTTTTGAGGAGTTTTTCTCACTCTTGCAGTGGAGAGGGGACAGAGCGTATTCTGCAGGCACGGGCGAGCTCAGGCATCACCCCTCTAACCCTGATGAGGAGAAGGAAGAACTGCCTTGACAAGTTCCTGATCCTTTTTCCTCCTGCCGTGGGAAAGGGAACTTCCAAATTCACCTTAGTGATATTTCTAGGAGATGTGACCCTTCTTAGAAGGTAAGCTCCTTCCCTTTATCTTAGAATATGGAATCTTACTGTGTGATGCATTGGGTTTATTGATATATATAAAAGCCTAAGTGATGGGCTGACCGGCCAAATGGCTGGTACCTATGATGCGCACTGACCACAGCAGGCAGACACTCTGACTGATAGTTATGATGCGCACCAACCAGCAGGGGGCAGATGCTCAATGCAGGAGCTGTCAAGCTGCGGTGTTTTGGCAGTTGCATGCATTCTCGGGTAATGCACCCAGAACCAGTGAGGAGGGAGCCTGATTCCAGGGTGTATCACCCAAGAACCATCCTCTCGCAATCGGGACATCTCATGGGATGTCGTAGAGGTGGTTATCCCTGGGCCAGGCCGAGGGACCCCACCAGTGCATGAATCCACGCACCAGATCTCTAGGTTCTAATACAAATAAAAGACATACTTGTATACATTGCCTTGTGAACAAATTCATGTTCCCTATCATGAAGCTATACCTAGGTCTTTTTTAAACATGTGCAAGGCAGGCAAAGAGACCATATCTTATATAATAAAGGGGTAATATGCAAATTGACCCCCATGCCCTTGCAAAAGATGGCCGCCCCTTGTGGTCAAACATGGCTTCCTCCAAGTGGTCAAAGATGGCTAGCACAAGATGACCAGCACAGAAGAGCAGTTAGGAACAACCAGGCCTGCAGGAGAGTGGTTAGAGGGTTATCAGGCTAGCAGGCAGCAAAGCAGTTGGGAGCCAGCAGTCCCACATTGGAGAGGGTCCAGACTGGGTTGATGGACAACCCTCCCCAGCCCAGTGCATAAATTTTGTGCACCAAGCCTCTAGTATATGGATAAAAACTTAGGTCTTATTATGAGAGTGTATGGCAAATGATGAGCTACAGAACAACTACCAGAAACCACACTTTGTTTCTGATTTAGATCTTTCTAGAAATTCTAGACACTATTAACTGACACTCTCCAGTCCCTGAGACACCTATCGACTGCTGCTTACAGTACACGGACTAATGGCAGTCACAACTGGCCCCGGTGACACAATGCACACCAGGTCCAATGTACAGCATCCCTAAGCCACTTGCATTTATCTCCAAACTAGTTTATGCCAGCTGGACTTTTTATCATAATCACCTAATGGCATTATGTATTACTTAAAATGATGACATAGGAACATTAAAAGAGTATATAAATTTACTGTTGGCTAGGGAGGAAGAGATTATCTTAAAAAGGGGGAATGAATCATAAAAATCGAGAAATATTCTGCACTCAAGAGTGTTTCACAAGCATCTTTCCATTCTGACTCACCAATACATAAACTAAAATGGAAACGTGACAAATGTGAATATTTTATAAAGATGATAAGTTACGTGTGATTTTCCCAAGAAAGACAATGCTGATCTCCAATCACTGTGAACAAAGAAAGGGCTTTGGCAGGACTTCAGAAGTCTGGCCAAAACATGAGCATCCGCCAAAACCGGTTTGGCTCCGTGGATAGAGCATCAGCCTGCGGACTGAAAGGTCCCAGGTTCGATTCCAGTCAAGGGCATGTATCTTGGTTGCAGGCACATCCTCAGTAGGGGGCGTACAGAGGCATCTATTCCATGTTTCTAACTCTCTATCCCTCTCCTTTCCTCTCTGTAGAAAATCAATAAAATATATTTTTAAAAGAAAACAAAAAAACATGAGCATCTATATGCTTCAAATTATAATAAAAATGTCCAGCTATGTGTTTATCATATTACTAAAGGCTCAGTGCATGAAATTCATGCACTGAAATGAGGGGGTGAGGGGTAGTGTCCCTAAGCCCAGCCTGCACCCCTCGAAGGATGTCCAACTGCCTACCGAGATCAGGTCTAAATGGGCAGTCAGGCATCCCTCTCACAATCTAGGACTGCTGGCTCCAAACTGCTTGCCTGCCTACCTTCCTGATTGCCCCTAACTAGTCCCCTGCCAGCCTGATTGATGCCTAACTGCTCCCATACCAGCCTGTATGGCCCTAACTGCCCTCCCCTGCAGGCCTGGGTCCCTCCCAACTGCCCTCCTCTGCTGGCCTGATCACCCACAACTGCCCTCCCTTGAAGACCTGGTCCCTCCCCTGCTGGCCATCTTGTGTCCACATGGGGCAGCCATCTTGTGTGTTGAAGTGAGTCAATTTACATATTACTCTTTTATTAGATAGGATGGGTTCCTGCTTTGTCTAACTTTTTCATTAACTACCTTTTGCAGTCCCTGTGACAGGGTAAGGGGGAGAAGGAGCTGTGTGTGCACCTGTTATAGTTGTGAAGATGGAAATTATTCCCGGTGTCACCTCTAACCCCAAGACCTTCTCTAGAACAAGGATACAGTCCCACCAGCATGACTCAGTGGAGCACTGACCTATGAACCAGGAGGAAGTTGGGGCACATACCCAGGTTATGGGCTCGATTCCCACTATGGTGTATGCAGGAGGCAGCCAATCAATTATTCTCCTTCATCATTGATGTTTCTATCTTCCTCTCCCTTCCTCTCTCTGAAGTATACATACACACACACACACACTCACACACATATACATACACACACACACACACACATATATATTTTAAAGAACAAGCATCCAGCTCTACCTGCACTATAAGAGACGTATATGTAGTTTTGTTTCTCCCTGTTTTCAAAGAAGAATACTAAGTTTTCTCATTTTTACAGTGCTACGTACACAAGAGTAAATATTTGTCAAGTCATACATAAGTCATTTTTAGGCTTTGTGATTATATTGCTTTCTGAATCCAGGCTTTCTATAAGTTTCCATGAAATGACAAACATGAAAATATCAGTTTAGTTTCCTAAATCCCCACATAACTTAAATTGCAGCTAACTAAACTAGCATTTCTACCTGTAGCACCATTCCTACAATGACTACTATCACTACCATCACCACCACACCACTATGGCTATTACTGTATGTTCTTATGTGATTAGCAGCTCCAAATTCAGGTGATGGATGCATAAGGCTTTGATAGACCATGGGAACTGACTCACCATGACTGTGTCATATGACATAATTGAAAGTCAGTGAGTAAAGAACTACACAACCTTGTCCTCAACATTTTACAAAGAAATCAAAGCTCGGAGCTTGTATATTTCATAGTCCAGCCATCTGTCCTCACGGGCCATTTTAGTGTCTTCGAAATGAAAAAAAACAAGTTTACTTCCCAAGCTTATTTCCAGAGAAAAGAGAAAAATACAAACTAGAGGATAAGTGGGATTTAATTTACCAAAATGACAGGGAGAAGGGAGACAACACCGTTTAATTGTACAACTTTACCCTGAAATTAGATGAGGGGGAAATGTGCTGTTTCTTTCCTGCTCCTGAAATTTCCACAAGATTTAAGAAACACGAGGGAAGAAAGTTTATTTCAGTTTCACAGTGCACCCAAAACTTGCTGCAATAACCTCTAAATCTAGTAGATCAATAATGCATGTTATAGTTAGCTGCTTAATTATTCATTTTGGATGTACCGTGTAGGGTTTTAAAACCAACTCCAGATGTGAAAAGAGCAAGGCAATGCAGGCAATGTAATCAATACTCAAAGTCATTTTCCCCACTGTTATTTTCCCCCCAGAACATCATAAAAATTTCTAATTCTCAAAATTAGGAAGAGACAATTTGATAAAAACTTTACATATATATTTAAAATTATGTGTCCTATGGATTGTTACAAATGCTAAATAAAATGTTCTGATATCAAAAGGTCACAAAAGTAACAGAGTAAGAACAGTAACCAAGAATATGCAATAAAAAGTTAAAAAAAAGAGAGAGAGAGTGTGTTAAAAGGGGACAAATAAAAATACAAGACTAATTAAAGGTTGCTTACTACCCAAGAGTATTAGTGGGAGCTGAATGCCATTCAACAAATATGTTCTGCCAGGTCTAGGGGACATCTCTTCAGACTGTACAGAAGCGCCTCATGGGCCAGCAGAAATCCTGATTAGGAATAACATATTGGAAAAAGTAAACATTTTTTAAATGAAAATGCACAATGATTACAATTTCCTCCTTCCACAAAAAAAAAAAAAAAAAAAAAAAAAAAAAAAAAAAAAAAAAAAAAAAAAAAAAAAAAAAAAAAAAAACACCCACAAGAATAAATAAAACCAAAACCAAATATAGGGATCTTTTGCAATGAAACTCCACACCCCCCTACCCCTTCTTTTAGGCTAAATAATGAATGCCCATTAACCAACTACCTATGTAACGGCCAGAAGGCCTTCAGTCCACAGCTCTGGAATGTGTCTTCACACTGGACAAGGCCAAATCCAGCCAGGCCAGACACACGCAGAGAATCTGAGTGAGTGTGCAAGTTTCCAGGGCCAGCAACTAGGTTTCCCAGGCTTTTTTCATCTCCTGACTTCAGCACTTTTTGACTAGCTGCCCAACAGCCTTCTATCAGACAAACCTAATTTAGGTGACATTTATTGATGATTTCACTAATTCTTAAAATCAGTTGTATCTCTTGAAGCAAAAAAAAAAAAAAAAAAAAATGAGTTAGGTAACTTTTTAAGGTAAATGTATTTTCTTGCCCTTACCAGGATAGTGTAAAATTAAAAACAAAACAACAAAAAAATGTGCACCCCTTAATTCCCCATTGCCATCAATCCCTCAGATCCTGGGTCCCCGTCTCCCTGGGTACCACGGAAGGAATCAGAATGCAGAGCACAGTTACTGCTTCCTGGATCTCTGTGACCTGGGTTTGTAGACTTCTTTGTGTGCTTGCTTGAGGATTGAAGGAGATAAATATGTGTGCAAACAACCCATAGCATCTTGTCACTAAACATACAAACATACTAATTTTATAGGATCAAGTTTCTATTATAACCCCTGCACACAAGTTTCTATTATAACTTAAGGGTAAGAAAATGAGAAACACAGTTTTGCTTTAGCTTGATTTGGCTTGACTTTTAAAACAGATTGCAGAGCATTGTAGAGCCTGCACAGAAAAAAATTCTATAAAAGACATTATTGGTATATTTGGAAAAATCTGAAAAAAGTCTCTAGATTAAATTATAGAATTATATCTATTTATATTTCATTTTGAAATCTGTAATGGGTTAATGTAAATGAATATCCATGTTCTTAGAAAAGAAACATTGAAATCCTGAAGGTAAAAGGGCATGTTGTCTGTAGCTTATTCTTAAATACTTCAGGAAAAATTATATAAATAGAAAGATCTACAGAGAGAGAGAGAATATGCAAATAGCAAAAAGTTAACCATTGGGGAATGGGGCTATAGGGTATATGATTTCATTGTATTATTCCTGCAACTTTTCTTAAGCTTGAAATTAGATTCAAAATAAGTATAAAATGTTCATTGAAAAGTGATTCATCAAATGGGACTGACGACTGGTGTAAGAAGGGCTGTCTGCACATGAATGGCTCTTCTGGTACTTCACTTTGGAGTCCACACTCTACTTTCCCCTCCCCCGCCTAGCCTGCTCCGGGTGCAGGAATGGCTGTGCTGAATTATGCAGACAGTGCTATAATTATGTCCTCCTCTCTTTCATCTTCCTTGCACTACTCCAAGGGAGCATGTGTAGGGTGAACTAATGATTTGCTGCGTATCTCCGATGAGTACTATATTATTTGCATCATAATATTTTCAGTTCTTCCCTCTGCACATAATGTCACGTTGACAGCAAGGTCAGTTAAGTTACTATAAGGGATTTTTAATGAAAACAATTATAAATTAAAAATAACTGTGTTTAAAGCATTTAACAGTCACTAGGGTCAAGTGATTACAGCAGTTACAAGACCCATGGGACGTGTTCACACCAAAACAAAGTGAATAAATTACCTCAGCTGGCACATGTAATCACTAAGTGACCACAGGGGTCAGGCAGAGTGGAACCCTGAAGACTTTCACGCAAAACCAATAATGAAAATTTATCAGTCAAAAGGTGGTGGTGGTGGCGGGGAGAGGGGGGGAGGCACATCAAGAATTAGTGAGTCGAGCCATAGACTGGAAGCAGAATGCACTCCCTGTATAGCTTGAAGAGCCAGGAAAATGACATTCAAAAACCCAGGGGACCACTGGGGAAAAAAATTCCAGGAAACAATATGCAGAGAGGCTGGGAGGATGTGGGAGAGCTCAAATGGAAGTGATCTATTCCATATTGGCAAGATAAAAGCCAAACCAAGGGCTACCTGCCTATGAGAATAACTGCCCTTATCCAGAAACCTGTGGTGGGGTGTGGACATGAATCTGGAGGTCTACAAGACAAGACAATGAAGGGTGTGATGTTAACAATAACAATTACAAGATACTTGAGAGCTGAAAATGCCCCTCAAAGGTCACTCTTCACAGCTCTGTGACTATTTCTCTTTGTTGTATAGAAGAAGTGGTTGAAGATCAGGGAAGCAAATCCATTTTGTTGATCAAAATACAACCAGGAAGGGAAGAAAACCAGACATTTATTGATGAGCCCTCTGGGAGTATCATCTCAGGAGATTCATCAAAGGAGACTAGAAACCCTAAACTAATGTGTGCTAATGGTAAGAACTTAGTATGGAGGGGAGAAAGGGATGGAGTCCAATTAGGGAGGCAGGGCCAGTTTCCTAACAGATAGGACCTTTGATGTAGGCTTTCAAGAATGAACAAAAGTTCACAGAAGAAAGGGAACAAGAAAGGCAGGCAGGTGGTGGGATCAAAACGATCGAAGATGTAGAGTGCATTCTACACATAGAGCACTCTGTTTGTGACATCATTGCCTGCATAGAGGCCCACCCGTTCTCCTGGAGAGACCCATCCCCTGATCTCGTGGAGCTTGCTTTCCTTCATCTACTCCTTCACTCAATGCATGTTCTGAGCTGCTCCTATGTGTCAGGCACTGTTGTAGGTTTAGAGCAGCGGTTCTCAACCTGTGGGTCGCGACCCCTTTGGGGGTCGAATGACCCTTTCACAGGGGTCGCCTAAGACCAGCGGAAAACACCTATTTTCCATGGTCTTAGGAACCAACAGACCGCTCCTCGGTGTAGCAAAGTGTAGCAATGTAGTTTACTGTTGTCATATAAAGACTGTTATCCATGCTACACCATGATTCAAGACAAAAAATTTCATTTATTTGTAATTAGCAATAAATATTTCACAATATATAATTACATATTGTTTTTGTGATTAATCACTATGCTTTAATTATGTTCAATTTGTAACAATGAAAATACATCCTGCATATCAGATATTTACATTTCAGTTCATAACAGTAGCAAAATTAGTTATAAAGTAGCAACGGAAATAATTTTATGGTTGGGGGTCACCACAACATAAGGAAATGTCTTAAAGGGTGGCGGCATTAGGAAGGTTGAGAACCACTGGTCTAGAGGATACAGATCTCATGAGCTTGCATTCAATGAAGGAAGGCCAACAATAAGTAAGAAGACACACCAGTAGCAAACGTAAGATCTCATCAAAGAGGTGGCATTTGAACAGAGACCAGCAACAGAGAAAATGCCTGGGTTAATGATCATGTGGTTCAGACAAGGAATGAGGAGAATGAATTCAGCACTGTGATATATTGATTTTGAGGCATCTATCATCTGTGGTAAAATATGTAGTCTCCGATGAGATGAAAGTGGGGGAAGACTGACAAGACACTGAGATCGTATGCAAATAACCTTTTGAGGATGAAGCCCCTTCATGCCCTGGTATGCAAGCATCCTGCTCTCGGATTTAGGATCACGTATTTTGAGAGCTTCAACTTTCCCTCGTGGGCCAGCAGGTTTAGAAAATGCGGGGACTTTTTTGTTTCCAAAGAGCTCCCTTTCCTTTATTTATTTATTTTTAATAGTGACAAAATTGACATGTAGTATAATTCAAAAATATTTTGCCCTTTTCAGGAATGTGTGCACCTGGCTTTCTTTGCTAAGCTGTGAAGCAATGGTTATGTGTCTCACCCATGCCCGTTTCTCTAGTCCAGGCGATGGAGATACTTCAGCAAAAGAGAAAGCAGGAAGTTTCAGAACTGAATTTTGGAAGAGTAGGGACAACATCCAGGGACATTAGCTCTTGTTCACGGCATGATCCCAGTCTGTCCTTCCCACCTTGCCGGATCCCCATCCACCCATCAGCAAGACAAAGATAATGCTATCTACCCATATCGACTTCCCTGAACCATTCTAAGTGTTAATGATCTAAAGAACTCCAAAGTACTTTGAGTCCTTTGGAGAAAGATGCCATATAAATTAGATGCATTATAATTAATGTAATTTAAGAAAATGGCTGGCCATAACAAAGAGGATTAGATCCACATGGATCACAGATGACCTAGCCTCATGTCCTCGGGTCACTAACAATCCTTTCTAATGAAACAAAGTCCAGTTTTACTTATTTGAGCATATTCAACTATTCTGTATTTATGTGTTTTTTTAAAATACTTTAACTTAATTCTACATCAAAACTGAACTGCGCTTTAAAATTAATTTTGTTCTTATTGGGGGAAAAGTACTTACCTATGAATTAGACCATGAAGTAATTCATATTAGGATAAAAAGATTCTTTAACGTAAAGAAAGTCAAGTAGATAGTAAGCATGAATCTGTTATTTGGATTAAACAAATATACAACAGACAAGAAAACAGAATTTTTGTATTCTCCTGATAGGATATGCAGGCAAATCATAGATACTTTTGGAAATTCTAGAAAAAAAAAAAGACCTAAATAATTGCTTGACATAGAAAAAGCAGCTTTCACATAAATTATAATTTGAAGATGGCAATAGGAGAAATCAAATAATGAATCACAAACTGAAAAGTCTAGCATGTCAGATACAGTTTTTGTGAGCAAGTTAATGATGAAGAAACTCCTTTGACATTAAACTCCAGAAAATGAGAGAGAGGGAATTCTAGACTGTAAGGAACTCTGGTCGGTTCTCCTCTGCAAGTCACGGGTATCATCTTATTAAAGCTTCATATCTTTGCCTCTTTATTAGCTATTACTCTTCAGTTGCTATAAACATTCCAGCGAAGCTCCCCTGCTCAAATCATTTCTGAAGCGCCTTTCCTGGGAACTGTACTTCATTTTTTATTTTTTTTTAATTGGAGATTGTCCATCTCCACTTGCCCACTTCACATGCTCCAGTTCCTACTGGTTTTATACTATTGCACAAATCAGTAGCCTTAAATGTGCAGACCATGCCTGGAAAACATGAGATGTCAGAGTTGGAAAAGGCAGCTACAATCTGCCCGCAGCCTGGAACACTCAACAGGAGCTGGTGCACAGAGGTGACTTCCATTGGAAGAAGGATGGTGACATGGAAGGAGGTGGAGAGTCAGGTTCAAGAGGGGGAGAAGGGAGATGAGAAGAGACTGAAACAGGGATGGGAAAATGGAGGCCTGGCCCTTCCAGTGTGGTTGAGACGTTAATTAGAACATAAAACATGTGTGTGTTCAGGTCTGGGATGCTTGGTAAGGAGATGGTTGTCACATTTCCGGTGCCCAGGCAGGGCCACATGGCTCACCATTTTCTCTGCTCCACGGGCAGACTGGGCCACATGCCTCCGGTCACTGGGGCACCAAAGACTGCAAGGCCACTCTCCCTAAAGTTCTGCCCTCCCAGGGAGTGAGAAAAACTCACCCACAGGGCAGGGAAGGAGTCACGGCACTGACACACTCGGATAATGTAATTTAGTAACATTACTGACCATTCACTACCTGTAAACACTGGAAACATGTGCGTTCACACATGACATCGTAGGAAACACACCCATTGTTAACAGTAATCTGTGACTTGTAGGATATACTGGTGATCTTAATTTTTCCTCTGTGCCATCATCTATATTTTTCACAAAGAATATATATTAGATTTCACAATTAGAAAAAGAGTTTGTAAACATTTTTAAAAAGCTCTTACAAGGTGAAGGCTTTCTGCCACTAAAGTTTTTAAAAAACATATGACACAAACTCTTAAATACTGCTGAGGCTATTATGGGGAATCTTTAGAGGGAAATTTGACAATACATAATAAAAGAGTATGTGTGTTTTTAACGTATGTATCATTTGGAGCAACATTTCTAACTATAGGTAATTAAAGATGTTTGCAAAGAGAGAGCAAGAAGGGTGCTCCTCATACCAGTGTAGATAATAATAAAAGAATGAACATCTCAGGTCTCCAGTAATAAGGAGAGCTAAATAAATTAGAGTACACACATACAACAGAATGCTATGCTGACACAGACCATGACATGCTACATTTTTTGAAGTTACAGGATAATATAAAAGAAGTGAAGGGATTAAAAACTAAAATTGGAAGTTACAAAATAGCCTCAGGGATGTAAAGTACAGCATAGGGAACATAATCAATATTTAATAACTATGTAGGTGCCAGGTAGGTACTAGAAATATTAGAGGAAAAACTTTGTCAAGTCTAACTACTATAATGTATGCCTGAAACAAATACAGAATAATGTTGAATGTAAACTGTCATAGAAAAATAAAATCTAAAGCTTTTTGTTAAAAAAAAAAAGTTGTTTGGAAAAATAAAGTAGTAAACATTTTAAAAAATAAGTTAAAAATAGTATTTAAGAAAAAAAAATCCTTAAAGCATGAAGACTGCCACTATTAAGGATATTCAATATAGAAATAGAAAATAGAAGAATTTCTCAAATGCTATACACCAAATAGTAATTACTCTGAAAAAGAGGATTACAGATGAATGCTTATTTTCTGCTTTGCACATGACAAACACTGAAAATTTTATAATGTACATGTATATTAATTATATTGAAAGTATTCTTTGGGGCGAAAAGTCTTACCTATTGATGTAGTCATACTTATTGATATAAAAGGTGTTTATAATATAGTGTTAAGAAGAAAATACTATGACATGGTATTACTGTAATATCTACTTGGTAAAAATATGTGTTGTGTGTATGCATACGTATTAATAGAAAACTGTCTATAAAGAACCACACTAAATGTTAACAGTGCTTATCTCTGGTCATGGGTGATTTTATTTTCTTCTTAATAGGTTATCAGGAATGAGCATATGTTACACACATTCTAACAGTAAAATAAATAGTCCAGGCTGTGAAAGCTTCTCAGAAAGCCCAGCTCCCAAACTCTGGGCCAACAGCACAATCACTGGAAAGAAGCACTGTCTCCCAAAATGATTGTTGTGAAAGGGACAAAGTTGATTTGTATGTCTAATACAATGTTTCTACAGATAGGAATAATCCCTTTCTTGAGATTTTCCTTGGAAGCATTTTTTTAAAATATATTTTTATTGATTTCAGAGAGTAAAGGAGAAGGGAGAGAGAGAGAGAAACATCAATGATGAGAAAAAAATCATTGACTGGCTACCTTCTGCATGCCTCTTATTGGAAATCGAGCCCGAAACCCTGTCATGTGCCCTTCACAGAAATTGAACCCGGGACCCTTTAGTCCACATGATGATGCTCTATCCAGTAAGCCAAACCAGCTAGGGCTAGAAGCATATTCATTCTTTCTTTCAGGCCTAGAGAAACTGAAGTTCAGAGCTATGTAATGACAACCAAGACAAAGGAAAGGCTATAATTAAAAGTTCATGGCCTTGGAGTTTGACTGACTAGATTGTTATATATAAAATTTCAGCTGAAGAAAGAGGCCACCCAAGAACCCTGCCTCTCTAATTATAATATTGGAAACAAAACCACCACCACAACAAATCCTTTTTTAAGTATTCCTGCACAGGTATAGAGAAATGACGAACAGTAGCCAACTGGCTGTTATACTCCAAGGAGAAAAGGAAGTGAAGAGAAGGGAAAGATAGAACAAGGAAAAAGAAAGGAGGATAAAACAGTATACCTCCAGTAAGAATTACATACTTTTAATGTTTGAGGCCAAAGGCAAAGCAGAAAAAAAAATTATTGTTCCTTTAGGTTCATTCATTCACTCAGAGATTCAATAACCATTGGTGTTCCCCACTATATCCCAGACCCTTTATTCAGAACTGGGGGTACAAAGAGCAACTGTTAAGAGACAGACAGTAGACAATCACAGAGCAACTATGAGAAAGGCTGGCTGCACACATGCCTGACCAATGGGTTAATGGAAGCAACCAGATCTGAAGGACCTGCAGGCAGAAAGGATGAATGAGGTCTCCTAAAGGGAAGGTCATTCCAGGAAGTAGAACAAGGTCCGCAAAAGGAAAGAGTGTGAAAGGGCACAGGCATTTGGGGAATGGGAAGAAATTAGGGGCAAATAAAAGTGGAAACAAGAAGATGGATGTGCAATCAAATAAGATTTCTTAAGGCTCATTTGTGCAGCGTCCTTGGGCAGATTAGCAATACTGAAGACAAAGGCTTTGCCACAAAACACCTCTAGCATGACATTAGCCCATCATAGAGCCTGAATGCGCCTATATGTGTTAAAGGATGCTGTTAGTCAAAGAACAACTTTTTACCCAGGTGATGGTCCCTTCAGTAGGGATCCCAGGCCCTGACTGAGAATAAAGAAAGACAGAAGAACATAATTGGGAAGTAGAGTCTGGTGGACCAAGTTCAAATCTGGAGGTCACCTCCCAGTTGGGTAATCTGAGGTAAGTTAACTTCACCAAGGTTCAGTCTCCTCCTAAGTAAAAAATTAGAAGCTAATGTTTACTAATAAACAAGTTAGTGTGAGGACTGCATGAAATGACCCCACCACCCAGATAAAACGTGATCATCCAATCCCTCCCAATCCGAGCTGGACGCTAGTCCAACTTGGGCAGGGCAATTCATTTAATGTCTCCTGCCTCAGTTTCCCCTTCTATTGAATTTGGAGGTGGCACCTCCAAGCCTTTTACAGTCCTAACATTCTGTCCAGTTAGTGTAATTGTTCAGAGGGAGGCTTCTTTCCAACCTCTATTCTTACACTTTTTGATGCCCCCTCTTCCACTCTAAATCTTTAAAAATTCCTGGTGCCAGAACCTTCTAGTGTCTGCTTTTTGGATTTTTTGACACTGGCTCTGTTGTCTCCCTCCACAAGATTTGTGGAAAGATGTCCACAGGCCAAGGGCTGTGTTAAGACTGATACAAGCTTTATTACACAGTCTATACAAATGAGGACATCAAGGCTCAGAATATTAAGCAATTTATCAAAGGTGTGAAATTTAACGCTGGCTCTTCCCAGGTGCTCCAGATCATTATATGTTAAACCATCTTTCCATCCTCTTAGCTGTACCTAGTTTGAGTTCTATCTCCTTATGGCCCTGTGCTGTGCTAGCTTAGCCCATAAATTACTTTGTATTAATAACATTATGTGCTACACCTGCCAGATGACATATGTCCATATTAACCAGGACCCATCGTCTCTGAACTAACAGGGAACTCATGATGGGATGCTCAGGCCTTGCAGCTGGTAGGTCAGGGTGAGATTCTAGGCACGCAGGACTTTAATACATCTCTCAAATAACAGGACATGATCGAACAGCTACTCCACTTCCACCTGAACCTGCCAGAAGCTATGGCATTTTAGTTCAAGCTTAAGATCTATGGCCTCCAGCTGCCATTAAGCGTACTGATAGCACAGACACGTAAAGAAAGAAGGCTCATGCTTTGGGGTAAAACAACTCCAGGTTTACTAATCGAGTGCACGTCAGTGGATGTTTTAGCTCCTCTGAGCTACCTATCTCCTAAATGATCCTGGGTAAGGTAACCCAACCTAGCTTCAGGTTCCTCATCTATAAGACTGGGATAACATTCACAACGAAGAGGGGTGTTGTAGAGATGGAGGAGTACCTGGCCTGGAGAAGAAACAGATGAGCCCATTGGGAGAAAAAAGGAGCTTGGGGATGGTCAGGTTGTTTCCAAAATCAGGGTAGACTAGACTAGAGCAGAAAGACGGAAATCAGTTAAAGATTCATTAGACTCTAAGTAGCTGCCGAATTTGAGGACTCATGCTGGTTGAGAGTTGGGTATCCTATTATGGCGTAAGCCCTAACTGATCTGATCCTTGATTCCACACTGCCAGGCTGCCTGGCAGCTGTTGCTGGAAGTATTTTTTTCAGGTAGAGAGGTTCCCAATTGAGCCAATGAGTAGAGTGTAATCACACACCCCCTCTCCCTCAGAGCACCATGAGGTTGCCGAGGTAACCGCACTATTCTGAGCCTTCCCTGTGGGATCTCAACTCCTCCACCCATTCACTTCCTTTGGTCTTACGTTCTGCACCCCTAGCTAAGACCTGGCCCTCCTGCCTCAAAAGATAAGAGAGGAAAAGGGAAGAGAAGGAATTGACCGGGCACCTGGATCTCTGCACTTTATTTCCTTATCATTTTATTTTCTTAGTTACGGCACATTTCCATTTATGAAGTATTTTCCCTTATTAAATATCTCATTGTTTACTTTTAACCTACTAAATAATTCCACTGACCTATTCTTGTTTTTACCCTTTAATATCTGTTGATGGTTCATGCACCACATTCCCCATTCAGTTATTAATGGCCCACAAAAACTTACTAGCAGCAATCATTTACTGATTAATCTGCACAACAATCCAGAAAGACAGGTAGTATTAATCCTTAGTTCTGCACAGGGAAACCAAGGGGAAAAGAGAGGTTAACTCCATTGGTCAAGGTCAGTGGCTAAACAAGATTATAACCAGGATCTATCTTGTCTTATATTTCTGCAAACACTTCCCACTGTGTTATCCCCTTTCTTCACAAATCAATGTTGTCAATGCAGCCAGATCATTGCTGTGTTGAGGTTCAGTTGTCACAGAACAGCTTAAAAATGTCAAAAACTCAACCCAAAATAATTTTGCCTGTTAGTAGCTCATAAATAAAAGTTGCTAAAATGAAGAGATGATAGTAATTGAAGGCAAATTTTACAGGGGCAAAAGAGAAGTGAAAAGATGTGTATTACAGACCCAGCTTCTGCCACAAGCGGACTCTCAGAAAAGTCACTTAACTTCTCTACACCTCTGGGTCAGCTGTAAAAAAATAGATTATGCTGAATGACAATGAGAGTATGTGGCTGTTTTAAAGAAGACTGAATACCTATGAAACCAGCACACACAAAAAAAGCTCTCATATCCAATGTTGCCAAGATTGTGGTAAAATTGGTATATTCATTCAGTTACCCTATTTCCCTGAAAGTAAAACATACCCCGAAAATAAGACCTACTTCCAGTTTTGCTTCTCACTGTAATACGTATAAGGCATCCTCCTGAAAATAAGACCTTCCAGATAGTAAGGCCTCCCCCAAGCATAACACCTCCCCGGAATATAAGGCCCTGAAACCACCATAAGGCATCTGACTCCTTATTTAAAGAGACCTCGCACTGCCTGAACAGCTCCGGCTGTGCTGTGGCCAATCAGTGAGCTTGGTTTGCAATGCAACTACTACCGTACTGTATACAGGTAATAAATTTCCTTTTTTTTTGTTGTTCAACAATAAATGTGTACTGTATTCTTCTTCATGGAAAAATAAGACATCCCCTGAAAATAAGACCTAGCGCATCTTTGGGAGCAAAAATTAATATAAGACACTGTCTTATTTTCGGGGAAACAGGGTAAAGAGTGCACAGCTACAACCCGCATGGAACGCAAGATACCAACAGACAACAAGAACCAGAGAGATTTTCATTTCCTGGACTTAGTAATTTAACTCATACTGTATTTTAGCTTAAGAAATAAGTCAACAGAAGTAAAAGGACATATACAAACCAAATGCACATTTCAGTGCTAGCTCTCAGAGGAAAAACTGTTATTGATTGTTCATTTTAGAGGGATGTTTTATTAAATAAAAGCATAGAGCCATGTGCATGTCATGTTGCTATTACAAAAGATAAATATGAAAATTAGGCAAAATCATTTAAAATCTTACCGATAGTAGTAAATGAAAATAACTAAAAATAAAAGAGCAGATATATACTCTGATGTCAACCATATGAAATGTGGATTGATGTGCAAAAGCACACAAAAACTCAAGTTATGTTATTAGTTATACTTATTAATTTTTAAATATTTTAACTATTTTAACGAATAGTTTTCATTAACTTATACATTTACGCAATTACTTAAAAATTTCTCTGACCCTGCTTTAAAATTTCGACCTGAATTTCCGCATAGTTTTTGTCAGCCGACATATTTATTCATGACATCATTTTTGCAGAGTGATTTTTGTTTTCTACTCTATCATTCTTTACTGTCTTCAGATATTTTAAAATCGCAGAACCCTTGCATTTCTTTCCTGCACCTAAGTGGATTCTTACAAAGATCTGTCATCTAATCTAGTTAATATTTGGCAATGCCTAACCCAGGAGTCAAGATGCTTTCGATAACCCTGACTGGTGGGGGCCTCTACAGTAACCACACAGCTGCCATTACACTTTTCACAGTGCAGAGGGAGGTTTCATATTCCAGGTTTTTGGAGTTTTGCAGCAGGACAATTTATATTTTCAGGGGTCCTAGACACCCCTCTGGTTCTCTTCAGAAAGCTGCTCTCAGCTACCCTGTACTAGGACCTTCCCTTCATGGACTTCTGCACGCTCCTTCTCTCCTTAGAAACATTCTCTTGCCAGTAGGTCATTTGTACATCTTTGCTCATAATATCTGGGCAAGATTGCAGAGCCAATGAATTAAAATATGATTCTAGGTCTCTGGTGTGCCAATGAATGCCCTCATTAAAACAGAATGAGTAGATGAGATCGGTTTCAAAGCTTTCCATTCCTCTGCCCCAGAGCCGCCGAGGCCAGGCTCTGAAAGGATGCACAGTAAAATTAAATATCTAAAAATTCATCTTTAATTAACAGAATTGGATTAAAGCTAAACACCACGGCATAACATACGAGAAATGGCTGAGCTGGCTTCCAAGTGCTCTAATTCAATTAGGACACAGTGAGTGACACTCGGACGGGAAAGGTTAATTGGGGGCGCCAGAACGCAATCATTCCTTACCTAACCAGTCATTAAACTTCTTAACCTCTGAGGGCAGTCCCAGCTCGGTGAAATCGCCTGTGTGGAGAAGGATGTCCCCATAAGGCATCTGGATACCATCTGTTCTGGAGTGTGTGTCTGAGATGCAGACAAACCGCGTGTGGCCCGCTGGTTTTGGAGTGTCATATGGGATGGGGTCGACCCTAAAGTAGACATAACAGATCCCGTAACAGTTAAATATATTAGAACCCTCGTAATTGTCATCACACATACATACCGACTGTTTTATCCGTGAACGCACCCAGACAAACTGATGCAAAGGCAGAAGGGACCATTGTAACGAGGGGACACTTTTTGAGCGCAATGGAGATAGCATCACCCGTCTACAATCCCAATGAGCAAATTTAAAAAGTCTTACTTACCTGGTTTGAAAATTAAAACGAGTATCTTACAGGCAGAGGTGGAATTAACCCAGGAAACTGATAGAGTGATTAATGGTGAAGGTTAGGGATGCTGAACCCCAACTGGGGAAGCAAAATTATGCTATTTTGTCTCTCATCATGCTCCAATTGATCCCACTACTCATTAGGAAATGAATAACTAATTTATTCCTTCTTAAACATGCATAAGTCAGGCAATGAACTAATTTACGAAGAACACGGCATGTGCTTTGCCAACTGAGATGTGGAGAGACATACTAGATAGTACTAATATTTAATATCCTTTCCAGAAGAACCATTTGTATTTTCAAGAATCTTAGGATCTTCTTGGGTTTGCTAAGAGATTCTCAAATCAAATTGCGGGGAGGGAAGGTGATGCCAAAATAATAGAGCTTTGAAAAAACACACAACATTCATTGGATGTTCAAAAACTTTTGTCAGCTCCTTCTTTTCCACAATGAATTATCTGCAGCACTAGTTAATACCTGAGGCTGCTTGGAATGCCTTGGGCAGAGATTCCATTCAATACAAAGAGTAAGCCTTTTAATGAGTGTCTATAGATACACATAAGCATTAATATATGTATAGTTTTAGAGACCTAAGCACTGTGAAATTACACTAGGGCATAAGAATCAAAAGGCAAAATGATCAACCCGAAGCAAAGAAAATGAAACAGAACGTTCTCATTTAATTGAGTGTAACAAAGTGTGCTAAATAAACTTGGTAAAGAAATGCAAATCTGGCCCTTCAAGCATACAGTTTTAATTATTTAAGGGGCTGGCAGCAGAGTTAAGTATGCTTTAACTATATTAACTCTACGCAGACAGCTTCCTTTAATTTCTCTGTAGAAATGCACCCTTATTTTGGATCATGGGTGAAGAGAAGCAGTTATAACTGTAAAGACAAGGTCACGAGAGAAGCAAACATGCAAAGCAGAGATTACCATGCGAAACGTTAAGTAAGGACCAATATTTCATATCACAACCCTATCCTTGACAGTTAACATGCGGCAGAGAACACACAGAAAGTCAACATAAGAATTCCTATACATCTTACTCTGCAGGCTTGGTTTAATTTTTCTTTCATTTTCCCACATTTTCAAAAGAAAGAACCCATTTTAACAATGCAATTATAGTGAGGGGAATAAAGACATCCTTATACTACATCCTCGTTGGTCTTGCATTTCTTTCGCAGTTTACCTTTTAATTTTATTTTACCTTTGATGGAGAAGAAGGAAAGTCAGAAAGAAGAAAGAGCTTGAAGAAGACAGAAAGAAGGAAGAAGATAGGAAGGACTGTGTACTGGTTAACATAGTGGATCTAACTAGAAACCCAAAAGGAAAGTTCACTTTCTGCAAAAAAAAACAAACAAAAAAACACACGCACACACACAAAAATATACAAATAGATATTCCATGTAAAGGTTAGAAACTAACAATGCTGTTACCATGGAGAAAAGCACTAATCCCCTGAATTTTGTAAGTAACCTAGAAACCCTCCTGATTGTATCCAATGTTGATTTTTTTTTTTTTAAACATATGAAGAAGTTTGGTACTTCCTTTCCATTACTGAGACTATTCCAATCAGTCCCAGTGGCTCTAATCTTATCACTATTTCCTGTCTTCTAAAAGTAGTTCACTCAGAGAATGAATGATTGGGTTGGTTCCTGCTGTAGGAGACCGTGTCACCCTCCGAAAGCGACAGGTAATCTTATATTCCTCGACCTACAGTTAGGATGCTCACTGGAATGGGACCATGCACATTTCTACTCAGCCCATCCACATCTGAATGAAACTTAAACAAATTAACCACTGGACTTTAAACACACGAATAAATCCAATATTATTATGTCTTTATTTTCCAGTTCCCCTCAGTAACTCAGACAAGCTACTGGCACAAGTAGTGCATCAAAATCCTTTAGGAGCCCATCTGAATTCATCAAAGGGATGTCACAGTCATCGTTTTGAATGAATCACACAGAAGGTAACACAGACACAAACCCTTCGCTGTGAACAGGCTCCTGTTCTATAAATCTCCTCAATTTAAAGAGGCAAATCATCGTGTGGTACCTAATTTGTTTCCCAGCTTAGCTCTATACGGAGCAACAACTTTCCAAGACCAATTATTGAATGGCTGCAACTTCCTTCCCCACGCTACCACCTCCTCCGGAGAAACTAGTAACTATCCAACAGATTGAACATGAAATAAAGGCCAAGGAATAATAATAAAAAAAAAAAAAACACACACACACACAAAAAAAAACAGATGGCAGAAAATAAGAAGAAATGCCTTGTTATTGTTGCACTGAAATAAAATGAGTCAGAAGTACACGGAAATAGTGGCAGAGAAGGCTCACCCATCACTGCCACCGACTTGATGTCATCCAAGAGAAACAATGTGTAGGCACTTGGGAGATATGCGGAGGATTGGTCTAGGTATCAGACTGCCTAAAGATGCAAATGCGAAATTTATATATATGCCCTGATCCAGAAACACTGACGTCCTTTGTTACCCACAAGACTAAGTACAAGAAGACAAGATAGTGCAGCCTGTCACAGCCATGCTGCAGGATAACATGACAAATGTCACCTGGGGGGGTCACAGGAAGGAAGACATTTCCACCCAAAGACAGTCAGAGCTGCAAGTAAGACATCTAGTAGAGTAGGCAAGTTGCAGTGAATATAATTAAAGTAGAGATAACCCTAGGGAAGCTACTATTTCCAAATTGGGCATTTGGTAAACGCTTTGAAAAGTCAAGACAGATAAACAGCCCTAAACAGGTTTGGCTCAGTGGATAGAGCATCAGCCTGTGGACTAAAAGTTCCCAGGCTCTATTCCGGTTAAGGGCATGTACCTTGGTTGCAGGCACATCCACAGTGGGGGATGTGCAGGAGGCAGCTGATCGATGTTTCTCTCTCATCTATGTTTCTAACTCTTTGTCCCTTTCCCTTCCTCTCTGTGAAAAATCAATAAATTTATTTATTTATTTTTTAAAAAGACATTTTCACTGTGAACTCGTGTGTAAGGGGGAGCCTGATGGCCCCTGCAACCTTTACCTACTCACATTGTGTGAGACCCTCCTGCTACATTTTCTCTCCTAGTTAACATCTTTACTGCGTACTGTTTATGCGGCAGACTTCTCAAATGACCTAACATTTCCCCCAAGGCACCATGTCAAATATCCCAGCAAGTGAGTCTCTTACCGAGGCGATCTAACCCCTAGAGCCAGATTCAAATATCAGAATGAGATTTGCACGTACATCTGAGTACACCCAGGGGAAAACAAGATGACATGGGAAGATGAGAAGAAAACACGGCATCACCACATCCCAGAGCTGGACAAAACCTTAGGGGCACTGGGTTCAATGCTTTAGACAAGGCTTGAACCCCCTCGCCCCTCCCTACCTGCCATAAATTTTCTTTCCAAGGTTTTCAGAGAAGGGAAGGTCCTGGGCCCTCTCCCCTCCCCCAGGGCAGCCCATTCTGGTTTTTGATAGCTCTGCTTGCTAGAAACTTTTGGATCCAGAGTCTGCACCTCTGAGAAAGCTGAGCACGGTCCAAAGAGACTTGGCCTGGAGCCTGAGGACTGAGTAACAACTTTGGCTGCATTACTCGCTTTGGACAAGTTATTTCATTCTTCTGGTCTTCGTTCTTTTCCTCATTTGTAGGATGGGAATAATAATGCCTAACCTGCTAAATTGCTATGGGGATATAAATTGTCAAGCACTGGGTCTGGCCCCCAGCACGTGCTCAGAAAGGAGAGGTGCAGAATGATGTAAGGGTAGAGCGTGTTCAGCTACATAGCCAGACCATGTGGCTCTGAATCCCACTCCATATTTATTCACAGGGTGACACCAAGCAAGGTGCTTAACTCCTATGCCTTGGTTTCCTCGTCAATAAAATCGGTATAAAACTACAGTGGTACCTCGAGATACGAGTGCCCTAACATACGGGATTTTTGAGATACGGGCAATCGAGCGAGCGATTTTTGCTTTGAAATACGAGCAACATTTGAGATAGGAGTAATCGCGCAGATCGGCCGGCTGCACATGACCCACCAGTTTACTGCGACTGGAGCGTCTCATAGTTTCCCACGCCTAAAGGTTACGGAACACATTAAACTCGTATCTTGAGGTACCACTGTAGTACCTTATGCCATAAAACTGCTGTGAGGATGCAGAGGGATGCAGAACAGTGTCTCTCACACAGCAGACACTCAATAAACATTAAGGCTTTTTTCACTAGTTAGTAGAATTTTTACAACAATTAATAATAGTATCCTTTATAGTTTCTCTGACCTCCGTTTCTTCTGTAACAAGGAGATAGTAACAGCTACCACACAGACTTTGTGAGAATTAAAAGCCACATGCACACCACCTAGCACAGCTCAGGGCACAAAAAACCACAGTAAACAAACACATTTATTTCCTACTGTCACTTCCTTCTTAATCCTCTGCCTGAAATGACAGAGA
Source organism: Lasiurus borealis (assembly GCA_004026805.1). Classification (NCBI taxonomy): domain Eukaryota; kingdom Metazoa; phylum Chordata; class Mammalia; order Chiroptera; family Vespertilionidae; genus Lasiurus; species Lasiurus borealis. The sequence continues at coordinate 10,002 of PVJN01001038.1, read as the reverse complement.
AGAAGAATTCGGTCCCTTTTCCATTTGACAGTCCTTCAAATATTAGAGGACACGTATGATAATCCCCTGACATCGTCTCTACTCCAGCTGAGGAGCCACAACTTCCTCAGCATCCCCTGCGTGATGGGATTTCGCGTGTCCTCAGAATCCTGGTGAGGTCCCAGGTGCAATCCGATTGGTCGGAAGCCCTTCCTCTGCGGGGTCAGAATTCCCACGGGCCAGGCCATGGGAATTGCCGGGCCAGTGAGCTGTTTCTCAAAGACAAACGCTAGTACAAGCGACGGAGAGCCGACAGTGCGGGACACACGGGCGGGCGTTCCTAGAGGCCTGAGCTAAACCATTTTCTCATCAAGTCTCGTAGGTTTTGTGCCAAGCCGCAAGTCTTCCTCTTGAAACTCGACTGTCAAATGTTTACATATCTCACTGCATATTCAAATAAATAATCCATTCTCATTTATTCCGTCTTGGCACATTAGACTTTTTTTTTAACCCATAAAAAAATAATATGACAGTATTATTGCTTCCACTATGGAATCCTCTCCTGGCCATATGTGTTATTTTTTCCAAGAACGAGTTCACACAGCCTCGCAAGTTCCATTGCTAGATCTTCAGAAAAGCTGTTATCATGTGGTTTGTTAGGACGTGGGTTTCTTTTTTTAAGGCCATGTGTGCAGTAAAAGCTTCATGTACACAATTAGCCTACTAATTCAGTGTCAGAATAAAATATAACCCGTACAAAGCATGTTAAAGTGATCTGAATGTATTTACCATCCTCCTTGAAAATCTTTTTTTTTAATATATTTTGTTGATTTTTTTACAGAGAGGAAGGGAGAAGGATAGAGTTAGAAACATTGATGAGAAATATCGATCAGCTGCCTCCTGCACGCCCCTCACTGGGGATGTGCTCGCAACCAAGGCACATTCCCTTGACTGGAATTGAACCTGGGACCTTTCAGTCCAAAGGCCGATGCTCTATCCACTGAGCCAAACCGGTCTCGGCCCCCTTGAAAATCTTGATGTTGCATATGCACTCCACTAACCTTATCTCTAAAAAGTTTTCCAAGGTAACATTAAAGCTTTCATTTTTACTCAAAAAATTTAGATGGCATGAAAAGCTAAAATTATTCGTGATGTTACACCACCCATTCTATATATATTGTTAGGACAAAGATATGCAAAACCCACAAGCAAAACAATGAATAATCAAATACTAAGCTTAAATTAGTAGTAGAATCACAGAATTTTGGAGTTGGAAGGGATCTTAGAGATGATCTAATTCTGTGTTTCATGTCTTTAAATTTCCTGTTCATAGTTTTTAACCCTACTCATGTGTATGATTATTTAAATTTTGTGTGTCTTACAGTTTTTGCAATATTTTTTTAGTTGTATCCTAAGTAACAGCATCATGAAGTCATGAATTGGATATGTGCTGGTTGGATTTTTCAACCACACATTTAAATAAAGAGTAACTATTAAAATTCTGTTTAAGGTTTGTCTACTCTATGGAACCAGAACTCAATTTTTCTAACTTCCACTTCCCTTCCCCTCCCCCCGCACTTAATTTTGGGAGCTGAAAATATGCCTGCACTTGGCGAATGAAAACAATACAAATTAAAAAATGCCAGCAAACCAATCACCTAAACTCCTACTGAGACTGCTCAAAATGAATGGATTTCATTCTGTAAAACAAACAAACAAACAAACAAACAAACCCTTTAAAGTTTTACTGGTCTGGGAACTGACTCCTCAAAGGTGAATGGAGTCTCTTAAAACCTCCACTGAGGGAGTAACATTGAACTTGATTTTTAGAATACCAATAAAGATTAAAGGCTGATGGGGAGACTGACTATGTTCCCAAACACAGATGTCTTCAGAGAACTACTCTAGGTAACAGAAAAGCCCTCATTAAAAACAGCCCAGCATGTGGAATCCGGGGCTGCCAGCACTCTCACTACACTGGTTGGCAATTAGCTATGTGACCCTGCGCAAGTCACTTCCCCTCCTCTAGCCTGGTCCTCAAGGGTGAAAAGAGGGACAGAATCAAATGGTCCCCAACTGATTAGCTGCATGGTTTCTATGACATGATTAACAAGACTTAAGAAACAGCCAAGACCGGTTTGGCTCAGTGGATCGAGCGTAGGCCTGTGGACTGAGGGGTCCCAGGTTCGATTCCGATCGGAGGCATGTACCTTGGTTGCGGGCACATCCCCAGTAAGGGGCGTGCAGGAGACGCCTGGTCGATGTTTCTGGCTTTCTATCCCTCTCCCTTCCTCTCTGTGAAAGATCAATAAAAAAAAAAAAAAAAAAAAAAAAGACTTGAGAAACAACCCAGTCTCCTTCGTAGCTGAAAACACGTTCTTTCCCTTGCAATTTTATTTTGTGTTCCAGACAATCTATAATAAAAGAGTAATATGCTAATTAGACCGGACGACCTTCCAGATGAAGCCAGGGCTATGAGGGCCAGCCGCTGCTACAGTGGCAGCAGGGGGCCGAGCCCCTTCCATGAATTTCACGCATCAGGCCTCTGGTGCACAGATAAATGCAGTCCAGATCTATCTGATGATGATCAGAATTAGCAAGGCTACATATCAAAAGATGTGGAACTGCAATTTAGGACCATAGACCTTACGTCCAGGTATATCTATTGTAAAAGAGAACAAAGGAACCAGAATTCCAGTGACCACAATAAAACCAAAATGGAAACATACGTGATTTAATAAGTCGCTTCAGAAACAGGGCTGCTCTCTTTTTCCTGAAACTAAGAGCTGGTGAACCTCTCCTAGCTTGGACCTCATGCCGTGGAAGAGAAATGGTACTGAGCCGTATAAATATATTCACATTTGTACCAAGGACACCGCTTTCCTTTAACCACTGAACTGCTGTATCAACACTGTTCTACCACCAACTAATTACAGCTAACAAAACCCACTGCACAGAGTGCGCCTCGTCTATTTTTTCCTAGTACAAAAGTACAGTGCTGACATCCAATGAATATTAAGTGGTAACCATTTAATTCTTTGAGTGCTGCATATCATATGAATTCACAGTCCTTAGACCAGTTCCATTTGAGGTGTTCTGGCCCATCAAGCTAGCTACTGTGCGAGCCACAGACGCTCTCAGATGGCATCCTGTTGGGGCATAAGCATCTCCCCAGATGGAGGTGTACTGTCCAGGGTTAAATGTTTCCACGCCTTTAACCTTGCAACCAAGACAATGGGATGACCTATCTGAGGGCTGGCCTTGCATTTGAGAAAAGAAGCCAGTGACACTGTACTGCATGTGTTATTCCATACTGTCAGTCAGTCAGTCAACAACCGTTTCTTAAGCACCTACTTGTGTGCCAGGCACCACAGTAGGCTCTGAGACGATAAAGAAGCAAAAAGAGTGGATCCTTCTGAGATCCTGCAGTTTATTTATCAATTCATTATTGGACAAATGCTTATTAACACATCTGGTTTCTGCTCAGTCTTTTAATCATTTCACATGCACTTATTAAGAACCTTCTATGGACCAAAGGTTGTGCTAGATGCTAAGGGAGACAGCTATAACCCAGGCAGAGATGTCTCCAGGATAGGTAAACAGGCGACTTACGAAACAACATGCAAAGTGTTATAATAAAGGATGTGGGAGGTGCGTGGGGAAAAGGAGAAATGCCTGGCGTTGCTTTGAGAGCTGGGAAAAACGAGGGATATTACCATGGGCCAGAACACAAGGTAGTGTGTCAATTTCAAATGCCGGGGACAAAGGGTCTTAGGCTCAGAAAGGAGAGGCATGAGAGTGGCCTGAAGCTGGAACTTGAATTGGGATTTAAATAAGCACTGCGATTAGAAAAAATCAAGTGGCAGAGAAGAGCTGATCAGGCAACAGCAGGGGCGAGGGAAGAGCTTAGCACAGTTAGAGACTGGTGAGTAAGGAGGCATGGCTGGGGCAGAGTCTCTGTGACAGTGAGCAGTGGAAGGTCTGAAAAGCTGGTGGGACTGGGGCCAGACCACAGAAAGCCAGACTGTGGGGACTTCAACCAGCCCTGGAGGCTGTGAAAAACATCCTTCTCCTCCTCCATCATCCACGGAAAGGTACAGGGTGGGGAGGGAGTCATCAAGAAAACTGGCTTTTAGGATAAGCACTGTGGCCTCGTGCAGGGTATGAGGGCATGACAGGAAAGGAGGCCGGCTGGAAATTAACTACAAAACTCTAGACTTACGGTGATAAAGCCAACCCCAGTCAAAATGAAAACAGGAAGGAGATGACATGAAGAAAGGCAGCAGAAACCCGAAGATATGATAAACAGAAACTATCATGAGTATGACTGTAAACGAGGGCGGGAGAAGTAGTTCAAAATAAATGACAACATCTTTCACCATTAGTTCTCCTGGAGCTCCATCCTGTCCCCATTTTTATCATTGATCTGGTGCTATGACTGAATGTTAGTCTCTTCCTCTAAAATTCCCATGTCAAAGCCCAAATCCACAATGTGACAGTATTTGGAGGTGGAGTCTTTGAAGGATGATTAGGTCGTGAGGGTAGAACCTTTGGAAATGGAATTAGTGGCCTCATAAAAGAGGCACAAGAAAGGTGATCTCTGTCTCTCTCTGTCTCGGCCACCTAAGGAGAGAGCAAGAAGGTGGCCATCTCACAAGCGAAGGAGGTCAGCAGACTAGCCCATAGGCAAACGAGGCCCGATGCATGTTTTTAGGAAGGCTAGAAAGAAAATACAGCACATTCATCTGAATATTGTCTGTGTCTACTTTTGAGCTACATCAGCAGAGTTTCAGAGTTGTGACAGACTCCGTCCATACAGCCTACAAAGCCTAAAATATTTGCTATCTGGACCTTAATAGGAAAACGTTTGTACACGCCGAATTTTGTCACTCGATAAACGTTTGCTAAGCAACAATATATGTTAGTCATTTTGTTACTAATAAGCATACCTGATAATTTGCAGCATCTCCTATGTGCAATGGGCTTTTCCTGTATTATTACACTTAATCCTATCAAGATCTTTGTATAGGGTGTGTGTGTGTGTGTATTCTGTATTCTTCAAATTCTGCTTAAAGTTACCTGTTAAGTTTGGGGCTTTGGCTATGGAGCCTAACTAAACCATGATTTTCTACCTTTCGCTATGCAATTGTGTTTCTCAGAAGATTGGGGGAAATTTTAAGATTTTGGAATAAGCATCTTTTTAATGGAAGGCTGAACCCTCTAGGCATTATCTGGTCCCATAGGGACATAGATTTTTATCCTTTGGGCTAGGTTACAACTTTATAACTAACTGGTTGGTAAATGAAAGCAACTCAAATCTATAGATGCAAATGAATTCTGCTCAGTGGAGGTTCAGTTGATCCCCGCTCCTCCTGGTTTGCATCCATTCGTAAACTCATTTCAACATTCTTTTATTCCAGATGAAATGGAGCTTTTGATTCCCTCATTTATTAATGAGTTAAATAAAATTTTTGAAGAGTAGATTTTATATCTGTCTGAGAGTCAGGATTCTTAAGAATTGTTCTTTTGTAGAAGTTACCAAGATGACATGTTAACCATAATGAACATCCCATTTTTGCTTGGGAAGACATAATCATACCAAAGTGTAACCAATGTGACCATAAACGACATATACCTGCATAGGTATGGGAGTAGGAGAGAACAAAGTGATTAAGGGTCCTATCAGGGTTCATTTATGTCACCTCCAGCATCAACAAACCCTGGTTTTGGACCACAGCTCTGCCTCTGCCTCGCTTTGAGAACCTGGACAAATCACCGAACTTCTCTAAGGCTCAGCTATCTCACCTGTAAACTGGGGGTGATTACAGCAGTTGCCCATAAAGTTGATAAATCACTATTGCTTGGAGCTACTTAAACAACTGGTTCACATCAAATGCTAAATGCTAAATAAGGATTAGCCATCATTATTAAGATGTTTCTGAGAATACTGATGAAAGAAATTAGCTCTAGTTGGGGATGGGAGGTCTTCACACAGTGGTGATATCATTTGACATAAAAGGAGCAGTATAAATATTTTATTTTTTTTTATTTTTTTTTAAATAAAGACAGGTATGAAGGTGAGGAAGGTAAGTGCCAAGCTGACAGAAGGTCATTCCCTGGTGGAGACTGCATTTCTAAGGCGACCTGGGCTTTCCTCAAGTGGTGGAAGTGTGTACCTCTCTACTTCTCGGCTGTGTAAGGATTGCTAAAGCCAAGCAGGATGCGTCATCCAGACACCAATTTTCAAGAAATCCGGACACCAAGCCAGCATGACTATAGTTATGACTACTCACCCCGTTCGGGCAGCCATGAGGAACAAGGGGTTATTTTCTTCCAAACTCAATAAAAACTGTAAGAAGTATTAGCCAAGAATGGCTGAGCCCAATGTACAGACCACATTTTATAGAGGCCAAACATCATTAAAAGTACTTTAACAGCTTACATAATCTCTCTCTCAATCTCTCTCTCTCTGCCTCTTTCTCCCTCCTTCTCTGTCTTTCCCTGTCCCTCTCTTCCTTCCTCTCCCTCTCCCTCTCCCCTATAAACCCAAGAAAATAATACACAAACCCAACAATTACATACTGGTTTTTATCCTGGCCAGATCCAATTTCTTTCCGTGCCTGATTACATGTCATTTCTACATTCTTCATTTGTCTTCTAACAGTTCATATAAAATTACCCTGTTGTATTTCAAATCAGTGACTTTCCTGGATACTTGGGATAAAGGGAATACACTTCAGGTAATTTTCACTTAGTTCCGTGTCTTGACATTTGCTAAAAAAATTACTGGAAAGCATTGTGTTTGCAATAATTCTATCTGCTCCTTTTCATCCCTGCAAATCACCATTTAAATGCTGATCTGGAGTGTGAATTCTGCAAAAATGCCTATTGTAGCACCCTGCAGCTCTGGTAAGACCCAGACCCGGCATCCCTCTCTTTCTGCTAGACTAGAGTAATGATGGATAAGATGAAAAGGAGGTTGGACCACTTTAGTTTTGTGGCAGGAAGATAGCTTTCTCCTCAAAAAGCCTCGCCTTTAAAAAGAAAAAAAATAAAGGAAAAAAAAGAAAAAACCTTACAGGTACTCCCTGTGCCCTACTGTCAGATACCATCCAGCCCCAGTCTCGGGAGGTTCTGCTGTGTGATTGTTTCAGGCTCTCTCCCTCATGAAGAGGTGAGCACGTGACCACCGCCATCCATAAAGGCTGAAGTGAGTGTACTTAGCTAAAGGGCATTGCAATAATTTTTCTCTTGCACGTGAAAAAGTTAGCCTTGAAAATTCTCTGGCTCACTGCCTGTTTTTAAATCATCTTTTTACGGAGGGGTGGCCAACGGAGCATATTACTACCTTAGAACCAAACCCCTCTCATTCCCGTATTAATTGATTTTAAAAACAACAACAATAACAATGATGATGATGATGATGATGATAAAGGATGGTAGCCCCTCTCAAGCCTCCAGGCTTGCTTTCAAGGCAGTGCTAAAGACTAGAAGTTTTAATAGGCGATGCCTCCAAATGCCCACCTTAGAAAAGCAATCCTGGCTGACAAATTAAACTCCACCGAGGCTGGCGCTGTTCTGTGCAGACAACGTGATTCCTGTGGAATCTAGGGTGAGTGGTGGCCTGAGAAAGTCTCTGAAAAGATTTATACCCCCAACTACAAATCAGCTTCTGATTGCAAAGAAATTATTGTCTTTCCCACCCAGGTTTTAGCATCCACTACACCAGAAAAAAAAAAAAAAGGTCAGAATCATGACCCCATGCCAGTAGGCACAGCCTGTTTAAAATACAATTTCTCCTTCTTTGTCCTGACTCTTAAAGAGGAGAAAGTGGTGGGGTTTCTGTGATACTGTCAGCAATAAAAATAAATGTTTGCTACAGGACCCACGGCAGGGCAGAATTCCCATGATGGCCTGGTGGAGGAGATGAGAATAGCCAGGAATCCTGATGTGGGTTTGCCGCAGCAAAACTTCGCTGAGGGCCGAGACCGGTTTGGCTCAGTGGATAGAGCGTCGGCTTGCAGACTGAAAGGTCCCAGGTTCGATTCCGGTTGGGGGCATATACCTTGCTTTCGGGCACATCTCCACTGTGGGGCGTGCAGGAGGCGGCTGATCCATGTCTCTCTCTCTCATCGATGTTTCTGACTTTCTATCTCTCTCCCTTCCTCTCTGTGAAAAATCAATAAAATGTATTAAAAAAAAAAACCTCACTGAGGATTTATGGCAATTTAGCAGCCAGATTATTCTAAGCACTTGGCCTAAGAGATACGGACAAGCTCACACTTGGTGCTGCCACAGCTTGCCGGGCTGAAGCAATGGGCTTTTCTGGTCCTCCCCTCACCCCTCTGTGAAAGGGGAAGCTTCAGCCAGGGTGGCCCCAGTAAGAAAGGCCCAGTGCTACCCTGGGACCTCCCACAGGGCCTGGTTCTGGCCGGCCCTTTCTCCACGAGAGAGCACAAGCCAGGTGGGTCTGTACACAGTGCTGCCGGGTTTCTGGGTTAAAGCTTTTTTTCTTCACAAGAGTATAATTCACTCAACTTGTTCTCCGCAAACTGGATTCCTGTGGGAAAGTTCCAGTTACCACTTAAACCCGGGTCAACTATTTTTCCCTTTCTGATCTGCCTACTGTTCTCTTCATCGTTAACTCTCGCATGGGTACCACACCCTTCATGCTTTTCCAAAAAGCTGCTTTGGAAATAATCGGATCTCGTCCTCACCTCTATGCAGAGGGCAGTGTTGTTATTCCCGCTGGACTCTAAGATTCAGGTGGGTGGAGCGACCCACTCATGGCCAACGTTACCAACAGATCGGGATCCAGGCTCTGTGCTTCCCAAATCCCAGTGATAAAAATAATGGCTGTCATCAATGAGTGCGTCTTAGCATGCAACAGGCATCATGCCAAGCACCTGATGAGCATTACCTCATCTATTCCTTGCGTGAACCCCATAAGGTGGTTTTATTAATCCCACTTTACAGATGAGACATGCGGGGTGTATGAGGTTAAATAATTTCCCCAAGGTCAAAGATGCCATACGTGATGAAGGCTCAGTTACAGTTACATTACAAATGGGAGCCTTGTCTGAGTCCCGGCTTAGTCACTGTTATACTGACTCCCAGTCCAATACTTTTTTTTTTCCCCTACACAAATCGAAGGGTAAATTCAAGCCATGAAAGTTTTCCCTGTATCTGAAGATCTCAAATATTAGGTATTACTTTTAAATACCTAATAAACATTCGAAATTCCAGTTTTGCCCACTCTGATACTGTCCAACAGAAAACACGCCAAAACTATAAAGTGCTATTTTTGACAGGTGTTCTTACCGGTCAAATACCATTTGGTTTCATCTCTTAAGTTCATTTCTCACAGAAAAACAGATGTTCCATATAAATTCCTGCATGAAATTTACTAGAATCCCCAGAAAACTTTATGAACGTAGTAAGTTCTCAAGACAAACAGCCTGGATTCAAATCCCAAATCTTACGAACTGACAACCTCTGGAACGGGAGCAAGTTACTGAGCCTCAGGCTTCGGTTTTCTCGGGTTTGCATCAGGGACAAAAATACTTCCCTCCTAGAGATGTTGGAAGCAAGTGAGGAGAAAGCACGGGCACCGTGTAAAGAACCAATCATTATCATAACTATTATCGTTTTATAGTTATTTCTGGCTCTGCAGAATTTCTCAGGATCGCCCTAGTTTCATTAACTTGACAAAAACCCAACTCCACTCCTTAATGAACTGTTCCAACACTCTTATATCCTGATAATAAAGCACGCAGTACTCTAACTGGGAGAGAACATACCATCTCATCATTTATAATTCAGCTCCGTCTCTCAAAATTATTATTCACCGAGTACTATTAAAACTGTCAAGTCCTCTAGGTCACCCAAGTACTCATGTCAAATGGGTGTTATTTTATACAAAGTAATGTGTTAATTCAGTCAAATGAGAGCCACCTGAGAAACCAGAATCACAAAAGGACAAGCCAATTCCCCTGACGTACAAAGGGGAGTGTGGCCAAAATA